>OZ007577.1:692500-705000 GCA_963931925.1 Onchidella celtica
GCACAGATCCCTGGCTACCTCTGCAGCTTCCAGCAGTTGTTGCGGTTTAAGGTATCCACTATGAAAGGAAGGCAGCGTATAACAAGCCAAAGAACCAGTCCAATGTTGACGATAACGACTGCCGGACACGCTGAAAGATGGCTGATCGGGCAGTTGTAATGAACTGGTGTCAGCTGTGCTCCAGAGCCATCACCCAACACACACACTGTACCTGTGCACTCATGCATTCATCTTTACATAATAGAGAGAGAGATAGAGAGAGAGAGAGAAAGAGAGAGAGAGAGAGAGAGAGACAGAGAAAGAGCTAAAGAGGGGGGAGACAGAGAGGGGGAAGGAAAGAGAGACAGAGAGAGAGACAGACGGGGTGGGGGGGGGGAGGGGAGCGAGCGAGAGAGAGACAGAGAGAGAGAGAGAGAGAGAGAGAGAGAGAGAAGAGAGAGAGAGAGAGAGAGAGAGATGGCTGTACTCAGCTTTCGTGTGATCAACCATAATCGATACAGCAATGAGCACGAGATACCCGCATAATCGTCATAAAACGTGTAGCGTGTGTGTGTGTGTGTGTATGTGTAGATGTTAGTCAACAGCTGATGTTGCTCATTCACTCACACAAAATGTTTCCTACCTCCTCCCCCTCCCTCCGCCCTACTAAACTCGCCCCTTGCGTGAGCTGTAGGTTTACTGGGTATGAATCTACAGTCATGTCATCCAATCAAATACTCCAAATCAAACCCCGCCAAACAAGCGGAGGAAATCATGGGACCCTAAGCTTCGCATGGATTGAACCACAACTGAAACAGAAGAAAAAGAAGAATGAGTTCGAGTTTGAGTTTGGGGTTAACGGCACGACACGACAATGGTCACTTTGTGCTTTTCACGTTTTCTGTTTTTTTGTTTGACCTAACTTTCAGCCCTCAGGTTGCTGTAAATACGATGAAATAAACGTGAAATGAGAAAAGAAAAAAAAAACGCTGTTAATTGTTGACATGATCTGACACAACACAGCGGCCATTTTCTACAGATGACAAATAGAAAAGGGCACATGGAGACAGGTTTTTCATGCTTCATGCGTTCCTTCTTTTTGTGTCAGTAGAGAAGAGAGATGGACAGAGCGAGGCTAAACAGAGAAGAAAGGAAGGAGACTGAAAGACATCAAAAAAAAAAAAAAAAAGGGGGTGGGGGGGGGGGGGAGAAATGGCAAACACATAAGTAAAACATTTCCACACAGACTAAACGTGAGAGAGGAGAAAGTTTTGACACTAAATATTTCAGTAGTTGTGTTTTTTGTGTGATTTAAATTAAATAATTCATCACTGGTGTGACATGCTGAAATATTCAAACAATTAGTACTTAATACATGTATATAATATCAACACTCTTCAGGGTGCAAAATGTTTAAATGAAACGTGTATGACAGAGAGAGACAGGGAAAGAGAGACAGAATTGGAAAGAGAGAGACAGAGACAGAGAAAGTCAGAGAGCCAAACACAGGAAGACAGAGAGAGACAGGGAAAGGAAAACAGAAAGAGATACATGTATACAGAGACAGAGAGAGAGACACACACAAAAAGACAGACACACACACACACAGGGAGAGAGGGAGGAGGAAGAGAGAAAGAGAGACACAAAGACAGACAGACAAAGAAGGACAGAGAGAGAGAGTGAAGCAATCACGCAATATTCATCGCGCTCTGTAACCAGGAATTTTTTTTTTACAGTAGAACAGTAGATGAGCATTAGATGAGCATTAGATGAGCTGGCTGCTATTCAGATCGGAGAGCATCAAACACACATACAATGGTGTCACCCCCCCCCCCCAAACCAACACATACACACACACACAAACACCAAGCGAGTCCAGACGTTTTTGGGCACGGTGAACAGACAAATGCTGCACTCTCAAACTTTCAGTAAGGTAATGTAAATCTGACCAATGGACATTCGACTGTGAAATGGATGGAGAGAGAGAGAGAGGGGGGAAGGGAATGGAGAGAGAGAGAGGGAGGAAGGGAAAGGAGAGAAAGAGAAAGAGGGGAGTGGGAAAGAAAGAGAAAAAGACAGACAACCAGCGTCGATGAGAGGAAAAAGACAGAGGGAGAGAGAAAGAGAGAGAGAGAGAGAGAGAGAGAGAGAGTGAAAAGAGAGACAGACAGACAGAACGAGAGAGCGAGAGAGAAAGAGAAAGTACCAGCCTGTAACGCCCACTCCGTGTCAAGTCACAAACAGAAAGCGCAGAGGTTGTGATGACGGCAGGGAGATAATCTATGGTATTTCACAGATGTAGAGGCAGAAGGTACAGCAGGGGAGATCAGCAGCTCCTGGGAAGGAAAACGTCAAGCCAAGACCAGCCAGTGCACGACGCCTGGTGGCACAATCGCTGGAAACAGAGCGTGAACATTCGGGTGCCAAGGTAGCGGTGGGGGGAGGACGGGGGTGGGGGTGTGTAGAGTTGTTCCTGTTCAGTTTGGTCGAGTCGGTGCAGAGGACATCAATGAACATGTTACTCTCCTTTTGCAACAACCAAATTTCCCGTCCAGGCACCGTTTTCTTGCCCACGAGCAGACAAGTTGTAGTGTGGACAGTTTGAACAAGAAATGCTGAGCTATTGCTGGTCAAACTCCGTAGGTTCTATCCCGAAAGCTTCAAGCATTTTTTTAATTCACATTTTTTATTTTTTACATAACCCAAAGAGGCAAAACACGAAGTGAGACGAGTTTACACCAGTTGAAAAAATAAATAAATCAATATTTTATGAAAGGCATGAAGACCAGCAATCCACATACCACCTTGACCTACATTCTGTCAAAGGGCGGCCAATTTAGAGCTTGTGGAGAGTTTGAGTTTGAGTTTAACGGCACGTCAGCACGGTAAGAGTCACTTTGCGCCTCTCACAGTTTTTCGTTCTCTCTCTTTGGGCCAGATTTCAGCCTTCAGTTGTTTATAGATAAGATCAGATAAAAGTAAAGTTAAAGTAGATCTAACGGGAGAACAGGTGTTGGAGAAAGAGAGCTACAGATGTTTGACTGGAGCTTGCAGGCCGGTGGGACCACGGTTGTATAGCTTGTCATTCACACTGCCAGGGCGGGGACAGGGAGTTTTGTTTGTTTGTTTGTTTTTTCTCTCTCTCTCTCTTTCTCTCTATTTTTTTGTTCTCCTGTCCATGCCCCAAATCCATCCTTGCAAATGAAACCAGAAGCAGCGGTTGGTACAGTTTGTCGTTTTCCAGCGAGCAGAAAACGCGTGCACTCACCACTTCCCCATCCCACACATTCATGCAATGTTTGATTGTTACACGGTAAAAAATCTGAGCTCTCATTGAACGAGAAAAGAATTGTGTGGTGTGTGAGTGATGGCTCAGACCTCGCCGACAGGCCCGTGCAGTGTGTACACTATGGCTTGGGCTTGGTTGAGATCTTTTGTTTCTCGGGGGCCTCAGCATAATGCTGTTGGCCCCTATGGCCTGGGCTCCAGTCGTCCGGATCCGAAATCACAAACTCAAAGCTCAAGGCCCCGCCGGCTCACTTTGATTACTAGAGAGAGAGAAAGAGAGAAACAGAGAAAGAGAAAGAGAGAAAAGAGAGAGGGGGGGGGGAGAGAGAAAAGGGACAGGAAGAGAGGGAGAGAGAGAGAGAAAGAAAGCGACAGGAAAGTAACAGAGAGAGAATAGGAGAAAGAGAAAGAGAGAAAAGAGAGAGAGAGAGAGGGGGAGATGGAGAGAAAAGAGACAGGGAGAGAGGGAGAGAGAGAGAGAGAGAGAGAGAGAAAGAAAGCGACGAGAGTAACAGAGAGAGAAAGGGAGAGGGAAAGACAGAGGGGGAGGAGGAAAGAAAGAAAGAGAGAGAGAAAGAGAGCGAGAGAGAGAGAGAGAGAGCGAGAGAGAGAGAGAGAAGAGAGAGAGAGAGAGAGAGACAGAAAGAAAGAGAAGGGGCAGGTAAAGTTTACTACATCGCAGCTTGTGAAATGTTAAACGAATCTGTATACAACTCAAATGATTGACCTGGTAGAATTCACTGGAACATTCTGGTATGCCGAATCCCATGGCACACACTGGAGTACATCACAATGTACCCACAGACTAATAAATTAACCAGACTGGAAACGCGAGCTTCGGACTGTGCCGTTTTTTTTTACGGAATTTCCCGAGCGGCGGCCGTAAAACCAAGATGTCGGCCGCTCGGGAAATTCCGATTCTAGTTCTATCTGCACTAGAAATGTCTTTTTATTTGTCACGATTGGTTGTACATGTATTAATAATGCATTAACTTGCATATCTTTCATTTTATTGTCTACAGCTGCCTTTTTCTTTTTTTTTTTTTAAATGATGACCGTATGGACATTAGCGACCGCTGCATTGTAGCTATGCTGAAGCGTCGGTCGCAACCGTAAACCTACAATGGCGGACCTTTCGCTGTTTTGTGACGTCACACAATGGGATCATCCAGTCTGGGTATTTTATTAGTCTGTGCATGTACCAGACTAGACTGGAGAGCTTGGGGGGGGGGGGTGCACATGACGTTGGCACCACCTCAAACTTCGCCATTTGGCAATAAAAACCACATGAAATTTGACGTACCGGTAGGCTACTCTTTTCCTTTTTCATGATAAGTTACGTGGACGCTCCTGTTTGGGACAAAATTCAGCAGGCCTATACTTAATATTATTTCTTAACCACCTTTGAATCGCAAAATAAGAGAGGCCTTCTCGTCCAGCAGACTCGAAAAACTGTGACCGGAAATTGCGTTCTTGGCCCCTCTTTACACATTGCTGGCTGAAAGTCATCTGAATTGTCGGTCTTTACACATTGCTGGCTGAAAGTCATCTGAATTGTCGGACTTTACACATTGCTGGCTGAAAGTCATCTGAATTGTCGGTCTTTACACATTGCTGGCTGAAAGTCATCTTAATTGTCGGTCTTTACACATTGCTGGCTGAAAGTCATCTGAATTGTCGGTCTTTACATCGAATCCAAGTGCCCTTGCTCACCCTTTAACTGTAACAGTAACACACAGATTTCCACTCACATGCCGGAGACAAAAGGGGACAAAACAAGCAAATCTACAAAAAATGACACGTCATAAATTCCACACGTTCAAAATACAGCACGTAAATGACGCAGGTAAGTAGGGGAACAAACAAGGAACTACAAATCAATCATAATTCGGGAATTATTTCCACATGATTACTCAAGCAATGCACACGAACTAGGCCCGGAACAGTTCCAGGCACATGGCAGGATAGTTCCGGAAAAAAGCACCGAAGGGGTTAATGCCACCTAGATGTAGTTATACAGCTGGAAAATGTGCAAGACTAATCTTGCCCAGGTCGGCTAGTTTTTGTATCCCTACCTGCAAGGGCCACGTCTCGGTGTGGGCGTCTCCCTCGTGGATATGGATCTCATCAAACTCATTGCTGGATAAATGTCACACTGAGATAATTATCCAAATCCTCCCTGAAGTTTAAACCATTTGTTTGTAGTTTTTCCCAGGAAATGCAGCGGCGAATTTAGTTCGAAATCACATCCTCATCACTCGAAATTGGTCACGTTTTTTATTCTGCCAATCAGGCTCTATCACTGACTGGCCCAAAGGCTCAGTTTACAGCAGTTATAAATAACCTGGTTGGCAAATAGAATCTGGAGCTTAACCAAATCTTATTCTTTAGGCTTCAGTGGACACAAAGCTTGCTGCGTCCATAGGTAATGTACACACTTCAAACAGCTAGCAAAAAACAAAATGGATCAATACGCCAGTAATGCTGGAAATATTCTTTCTTTCCCACAGTTTACTTCTACTCTCGTTTCCCAGAATCATTTCTAAAGTCCACATTTTCGGACATCAGTGAAGCGATTCAAGTTCTGCTGACTAACACCAAAAATCCCTAACAACGACCATGGAAAAACTTAAGATTGCAAAACAAAAAAAAAGAAAGAAAGTTTTGGAGAAAACTGCAAGGCGCTGAGGGCACTCGTGAGTTTCTGACCACACGGCAGCTCTTCTGTGATGACGTCACTGCACACCTGATGCCTTCACTCTCACATGGATATTTACTGTTGCTGTTGTCTATGACGTGAGCACCACCCTGCTGTAACAAGCAACCACAGTTTCAGATAGAACTTTTAACATGTCATAATTAATTATACTGAGACTGAGAGCTCCAAAAGACAACAGTTAGAGTATGTATGAATTGTCACACATTCCAGTCGGTGTACACAAGTCAACACTACACTAATTTCACTCGGTGTACACAAGCACTAGTCAACACTACACAAATTCCACTCAGTGTCCACAAATCAACACTATACACATTTCATTCGGTGTACACAAGTCAACACTACACACATTTCACTCTCTAAACACAAGTCATCATCACAAATCTTTTACTCTGTGTACACAAGTGAACACTATACATATTTCAGCTAGGTGACGGACTGCGACCGTTTAGCCCTAGCTAGTTTAGGCGACTAAATATTTTGACTCTACCATTCTAATGCAGTTTTTACCTTTGTACGACAACTCTACTATGTAGTTTGTTTTGGTCTCTGTAAACTAGAAATCGTTAGCAGAAATTACAACGGGGCGCGACACGTTTTTTTTTCTTACATCTATCGTAAAAAATTCGATTTCAGTCAATACGTTGTTTTTCCATGACAAACTGACAGACTGACAGGCTGATAAAGTGACAGACTGACAGATTTCTGACCATTAAGAACCAGCCAAACTTGACCGTCTGCAACGTACAGTCCGCTATAACACTAGACTGTGTTATGATGAAGCAGTCTAGTTAAACCGCTGAATAGATCAGTCGGTAGATAATGAAGTCTGCATACTCCTCACATGTCACGTCTCTTCACAAAGGCAACTCAGTACACAACTAATTGATCGTCTAAGGACCATCCCCGCCACAACACGGACACAGCTTATCAATAAAATTATGTACAGATAACAGACACCTTTATCCAGATCGCATGACCCTTTAATTAAATGTTTATCTCCCAATGTTGCATAACACAGTCGTTGGCCCCAGATAACCATTCTGCAAGACCCAGATTTTGTCCACCGACTAGGTCACTCCATTTAAACCCATCAAGCAATACAAAACATCAAATGGTAAACTTCATACGTTTCCAACCACATCTCTGTATAATTTAGTACGCTGGTTCTCCAAATCTTCTCAATAAATGGGACACGGTAGTCTAAAGGCAAGGTGCTCGCCTCTCACACCGAAGGTACCGGGTTCCATTCCCGGTCAGTGCAGGCATGTTGGAAATTTTTGTTCGGGGGACAAAATTCCTGTCCCTGATCCTATGGCAGGTAGAGTCGAGCACCCAGTCTTCTCGGACAAGGACGAAAAACTCAGAGGTCCCGTGTGCACATTGGCAGCTAAAAGTAAAAAAAGAACAGGCCGAATAAGGCCCACTGGCCGGGGCAAAGTTCTAAAAATCTAATCCTACCAGAAAAACACACAGAAAGAAGAAAAGTGAGGGGTAAATGCCAAGGGCAGCAAAAACCCCCTAAAATAAAGAGCTCAACACAATCACGACAATAAACACCCCCCTCCGCCCCCCCCCCCCCCCGTGGAATGCAGTAGAATGACCGGACAGAAAGAGTGCAGAAGTGTAAGAAAAGAAGTCTGTTGCTTTCAGATCTAACTGCACTCGTTCAAATGTGTGGCTCAACTCTCCGTGTGATCAAAAGTCTATCGAGGTTAGCACAAGCAGGGCGGTGTACGCTATACTTAGCGCGCTACTGTCAAAACAAACCAGATACCAGACTGCCAGGCTCTACCATTATACTTTAGTAAACTGTAACGGTATCAGATCTTCAACACAAATTTCATGAAGGCTTTAATTTTCTGATAAGCACACACACACACACCAAAAGAGAACACGAGCTAAAAATATCTACATGTATAACTTTAATTTTGCCCAGAAACGTTTTTAGCTGGAAAGGGGTGGGTTGGGGGGGGGGGGGGTGTGTGTAACCCACATGTCTCCAAAACCCAATCACACTGCCACTGTGGTCAAATGTGAGGTCATTCAAAATGTAAACGATCACATCACAAAGTCAATTAGAAGCGGTGGCGGTAAGCCCGACTCTGAGGCAAATACTCAAACAGA
Organism: Onchidella celtica; assembly: GCA_963931925.1. Taxonomy (NCBI): domain Eukaryota; kingdom Metazoa; phylum Mollusca; class Gastropoda; order Systellommatophora; family Onchidiidae; genus Onchidella; species Onchidella celtica. The sequence goes on from OZ007577.1 coordinate 700,614, forward strand.
GAAGTACAGCAGCTCTGATAATGACATCGGCCTCGTTTTGGACAAAGGCGACGCTCCTCTCCTCTCTATCTCTGTCGTTGTGTCTCATCCAACGTGTCACACCCCACCTCCCCCACCATCCCTCCCCTCTCCCTATCTCTGTCGTTGTGTCTCATCCAACGTGTCACACCCCACCTCCCCCACCATCCCTCCCCTCTCTCTATCTCTGTCGTTGTGTCTCATCCAACGTGTCACACCCCACCTCCCCCACCATCCCTCCCCTCTCTCTATCTCTGTCGTTGTGTCTCATCCAACGTGTCACACCCCACCTCCCCCACCATCCCTCCCCTCTCTCTATCTCTGTCGTTGTGTCTCATCCAACGTGTCACACCCCACCTCCCCCACCATCCCTCCCCTCTCCCTATCTCTGTCGTTGTGTCTCATCCAACGTGTCACACCCCACCTCCCCCACCATCCCTCCCCTCTCTCTATCTCTGTCGTTGTGTCTCATCCAACGTGTCACACCCCACCTCCCCCACCACCCCTCCCCTCTCCCTATCTCTGTCGTTGTGTCTCATCCAACGTGTCACACCCCACCTCCCCCCCCTCTCCCTATCTCTGTCGTTGTGTCTCATCCAACGTGTCACACCCCACCTCCCCCACCACCCCTCCCCTCTCCCTATCTCTGTCGTTGTGTCTCATCCAACGTGTCACACCCCACCTCCCCCACCACCCCTCCCCTCTCCCTATCTCTGTCGTTGTGTCTCATCCAACGTGTCACACCCCACCTCCCCCACCACCCCTCCCCTCTCCCTATCTCTGTCGTTGTGTCTCATCCAACGTGTCACACCCCACCTCCCCCACCACCCCTCCCCTCTCCCTATCTCTGTCGTTGTGTCTCATCCAACGTGTCACACCCCACCTCCCCCACCACCGCTCCCCTCTCCCTATCTCTGTCGTTGTGTCTCATCCAACGTGTCACACCCCACCTCGTCCACCACCCCTCCCCTCTCCCTATCAAACTCCCCCAAAACCTGACCTATATATGATAATAAACACACAGCGCAGGTCCAAAACACACTGCCGTTCTTTTGCAGTTGTGTCCAAGTCAACCACTGAAGGGGTAGGCCAGACCAAGGCTGGCGCAGGCCCCACACTGGTGGCTCACCATCTAATTGTTATGCATCACACTAAAACACTACTGGCTACCCAATAAAAAAAAAATGAGCAGTGAGTAGTGTTATAGAGTGATGGATAAGAATTATTTGGTGAGCCACCAGTGTGGGACCTACGCTAACCTTGGCCTGGCTAGATGTAAGTGGTGAGCCACCAGTGTGGGACCTACGCTAGCCTTGGTCTGGCTAGATGTAAGTGGTGAGCCACCAGTGTGGGACCTACGCTAGCCTTGGTCTGGCTAGATGTAGGTGGTGACCCACCAGTGTGGGGCCTACGCTAGCCTTGGTTTGGCTAGATGTAGGTGGTGAGCCACCAGTTTGGGGCCTACGCTAGCCTTGGTTTGGCTAGATGTAGGTGGTGAGCCACCAGTGTGGGGCCTACGCTAGCCTTGGTTTGGCTAGATGTAGGTGGTGAGCCACCAGTGTGGGGCCTACGCTAGCCTTGGTTTGGCTAGACGTAGGTGGTGAGCCACCAGTGTGGGGCCTACGCTAGCCTTGGTTTGGCTAGATGTAGGTGGTGAGCCACCAGTGTGGGGCCTACGCTAGCCTTGGTTTGGCTAGATGTAGGTGGTGAGCCACCAGTGTGGGGCCTACGCTAGCCTTGGTTTGGCTAGATGTAGGTGGTGAGCCACCAGTGTGGGGCCTACGCTAGCCTTGGTTTGGCTAGATGTAGGTGGTGAGCCACCAGTGTGGGGCCCACGCTAGCCTTGGTTTGGCTAGATGTAGGTGGTGAGCCACCAGTGTGGGGCCTACGCTAGCCTTGGTTTGGCTAGATGTAGGTGGTGAGCCACCAGTGTGGGGCCTACGCTGGCCTTGGTCTGACTCACCCCGAAGACTTCTGACTGGGACCAAGACGGACATTCCACTCAGATGACGCAACGATTTTGTGTAACTTAGAACGAACAAGAATGACAAAACACACACGACTAAACTGTACTCAGGCAGGAAAGGTCATAATTATTGACTGACGGCAAGAAAAATTAATATGCAATGATGATTAATTTTGTTCTGAAAAATAACTAGAACTGGGACATGAAAGATCAGTTCAAAAATCACCCAGATAAAAAATTAAACGATTAGACCCAAGACAGAATACCGAGACGGACTATTCCTTCTTTCACTACATGTCCACAACTTGCGCGCGTATAAATACGGTGAGTACTACTCACGGAGGTCTGTGGTACTTGTCTTTTTCGTTCAATTATGAATGGGTGTGGTGTGAATTGTTGCACTGTTGACATGGATGATACGCGCGCAGGTTGACGGACGGAATTTGGCGAATTGAACCGTCTCGGAATCCTGTGTCAGAGGGAGGGTGGGAGGGAGAGAGAGACAGTGTGAAAGTGAAACAAGGAGACAGAGAGATACTGGGAAAGAGAGAAAAACTGAGTGGGAGAGCGAGAGACAAAGGGACCGAGAGACAGACAGACAGACGGACAGACAGAGCCCAAATGAATCCCAAGAAACTGAATGGCCCACGCCAGCAAACTGGAAGAACCGACGACAACTTCTGATATACTTCTGGAGATTGATTGAGAGAAAGAATGGTCAGATTGAGGAGTCTGTGAGAACACAGAACTCGGAGATGGACAGACCGCCTGGCATGAATAACACAAGAAGAGAAAGTTACTGGAGAAGGTGCGGTGGAATGTTCACTCACCATCACTGACACAAGATCACCGTGGGTCACAATAATGCGAGCTTACACACCTCCCCCCCCTCCCTCCCACCTCTCTCCTCAACCCTGTGACTGAACTACGCTCGGCCAGTGATAAACGTCCACTTTCCCAGAAATGGTGTCACTGGCGACAGGAGGGGGGGGGGGAGGGGGGAGACAGAAAACTAGGTCACAGAACTGGCGCCCAGGCCGTTGAGGATGTCAGGCTGGGTCACCAGGCAAATCTCAGCAACAGACAGAGAGACACAGAGAGAGAGAGAGAGAGAGAGAGAGAGAGAGAGAGAGGAGAGGAGAGGACACAGACAGAAAGAGAGGGGGGGGGGGAGAGATGAGGAAGAGTGGAGAGACAGAGAGAGGAGAGAGAGAGCAGAGATGGACTCATGGAGATAGAATGGAGAGGAGAGAGAGAGCAGAGATGGACTCATGGAGATAGAATGGAGAGGAGAGAGAGAGCAGAGATGGACTCATGGAGATAGAATGGAGAGGAGAGAGAGAGCAGAGATGGACTCATGGAGATAGAATGGAGAGGAGAGAGAGAGCAGAGATGGACTCATGGAGATAGAATGGAGAGGAGAGAGAGAGCAGAGATGGACTCATGGAGATAGAATGGAGAGGAGAGAGAGAGCAGAGATGGACTCATGGAGATAGAATGGAGAGGAGAGAGAAGAGATGGACTCATGGAGATAGAATGGAGAGGAGAGAGAGAGCAGAGATGGACTCATGGAGATAGAATGGAGAGGAGAGAGCAGAGATGGACTCATGGAGATAGAATGGAGAGGAGAGAGAGAGCAGAGATGGACTCATGGAGATAGAATGGAGAGGAGAGAGAGAGCAGAGATGGACTCATGGAGATAGAATGGAGAGGAGAGAGAGAGCAGAGATGGACATGGAGATAGAATGGAGAGGAGAGAGAGAGCAGAGATGGACTCATGGAGATAGAATGGAGAGGAGAGAGAGAGCAGAGATGGACTCATGCAGATAGAATGGAGAGGAGAGAGAAAGAGAGAGACGGCAAGAGAGAGACAGGTGGGGGTGGGAGCATAAGTTTATTCCGGGCAATGCCGGGCACCCTATCTAATGAATGGATCAGTAAGAGAAACGCCAGTTGTGTATAAGAAAACCACCAGCCCCCCCCCCCCCCCCACACACAGTTCAACCTCTAGGCTTGCTTGTCACTGAGTGTTGCTTCTACTCAGAGCAGCCGGGTATTCCCGGTACTGAAGGTTTCAGCCCGGGCAAAATACAGAATAAGTCTGACGATTTATAAGTTGTGAACATTTTTGAGGCAGTCTGAGAAAACTCGTCGAATTGCTCATAATTATCGCAGTACTGAGTAATCAACTTCCTAATGTTTTTTTGGTGACCCTAAGTCTAAATTTAGCTGAGATCAGAACCTCACTCTATATCCATTTCCACATCGTGTGTGTAAGTTTCAGCATGAAATACTTTACTTTTGCATTTTAAATGTAACGGACAAAATTTGTTGACATTACGTAATTTTACCATTATAACGGACACCAATGTTGTCCTTTTGGACGTTCACTCATATTTTCCC
>OZ007577.1:710000-727500 GCA_963931925.1 Onchidella celtica
ATGAAAGGGTGTGGTGCGAATGATTGCATTGTTGACATGGATGGTACGCGCACAAGTGGACGGACGGAATTTGGCGAATTGAACCGTCGTGGTGTCCTGTGTTACGGGTTGAACTGGTCACCTACGCACAATGTTTTATTTATGGGTGACATTATATAATTATTGGCTACATATAGCCTTAATAATCAAAGTATAATTAAGGTCACTCAATACCAAAGGGAAACAGTGTTTAACGAGGCTACATGAAGCTTTTATAACCAAACCCCACCCCTGCAACATTATTTGAGCTACCGGGTTCTCGCTAGGGTAATATCGATCATGTCGCCTCAATAGAAACTCTCTTTATTTATATCGTAATCAACATGTTCTGTCAGTCAATGCATGTGTCTTGAGCCATTAATATTGGAGTGATTGCTGTTAGGAGACCGTAGTCTAATAACTAGGCCGTTATAGAGATCATACTGAGTAGTGTTCACTGCTCATCTACAGTTTACCCTGTAACATGCCACGGTCCCCTAAATAACAGCCAAGTCGGAAGTTTTTGGATCTTGTTAGGAGACCGTAGTCTAATTACAAAGCCGTTATAGAGATCATAGTGAATAGACTTCAATTTATCAGAAATGTCTTGTCTTTTATTATATGTACAGAACTCAAAATGTCATATTGCCGACTTAAGCCTGGTTTTCTCATGCACACTCACATATCAAGTCCTCTGACAACATACAAAGTAAATGCCAGTATGACATTGTGTTCTACAGCTGAGAAATGTGGACATCACACTGCAGATGACAGCAATGCCCAGCACTCAGACACCGTCAACAGAAGACAATCAAGACGGATTCCCACGGCTGATAGACGAACACAGTGCTCAGCTCTGTCCATGACTTGAGCAGCGTTCACCCTAACTCTGGCCAGGTACATGATGGAGGTTTCACACTCAGCGGTCGATAGGTTGACTCTGTGCACGTGGAGTATTGATGGTCTAGATCTAGATCAGGGGGAAGTGACTCATCATCTGGGCTAGGTGAAGACACCAAACCTATGTATGTCACGCCCAAGTCCAAACAAACAAGGATCAGCCCAGTCGCACACAAGCCCATTTTCATAGGCCGCCGAGTTGGGGGATGACGTCACGAAATTTAGTTTCCATGAGACACAACAAGTTGACTGATGACGTCAGGTCACACTGGAACTAACAGTCGTGATGTCATTATCTAACCAGTCCGAAGATTTCAACCAACTGCAGCACACCTAACACAGATAAAAAAGGCAACACATATTGTCTTCCTCCAAAAGAAAAAAACAACAAAGTATCACACTAACATAGCATAGTGCAACGGAGATCTCCTCATGTATCTCCGCGACTCCAGCATTGCCACCAATTCTATTTTGCGCGCCGTAAAACGGTGACAATCTACAATGAATTCCCCCAAACCAGCAAATGAAAATAATAAACAAACAAACAAACAAGCTGACAACTTGTTGATTGACTGTGATCAGTGAAACATTCTCCAGTCTTACGTCAACTCCACAGCTGGTCTCTCTCCCTGTGTGTGGCTGTGATGTTTCCCTAAAGGTCTACATTCCCGACCTCTGAGTTTGACTTTGGGTTCAACGGCGCGTCGGCACGATGACGGCCACTTTCACGGTTTCTCCACATTCTGAGTTCGTTTTCAGCTTTGAGATTCTTTTTTAAATCAGATCAAGTAATCGTGAAACTAAAACGTACAGACTAACTGGAAAAGGCCCTTACAGTCAAGCCCGTCTGTCTGTAACCATACTTACAATGATCACTTTAGGCAAAACCAGAAACTTTCTGACAAGTACGTCAAATCTAGCTGGGAGACGGGGCGGGGGGGGGGGGGTGTTAGGTCAACAACCTCCTAGTAGTGTATTCTTAAACTGAGCGCTCCTTTGACATCTACCCATGTCATACACAAATCTTAGGTAGAAGTGCCGCTGTATGAAACTACTATTCAGGACAACGGGTACCTTCAAGTATATAGCCCCGACCATAGACTTTACACTGCAACAAGTTACTGTACTATATAATTATATGGCCCGGACCATCTGCCAAAGACTTGACATCACTAACTCCCACCAATCAATGCCGCTGACCAAAACTATTCTAGCCTAACGTGGACAATGAATATATATCCGTGCATGATGAAGAAAAGATAGCTTTAGTACTATACAATATCCAAGTCCACCCTGGACTCCAAACAGAACAGTTACATTTCATTTGATGTAATTTCCTTAACAGACACAGCATGTGCTTTCGGGAGGTTGAGGTTGAGGTTGAGAGAGAGAGAGAGAGAGAGAGAGAGAGAGAGAGAGAGAGAGAGAGAGAGAGAGAGAGAGAGAGAGAGAGAGAGAGAGAGAGAGAGAGACGCACATACACACAAACCGAGAGAGACACAGAGAGATAGGGACTGAGAGAGACAGACACACACGGAAGGGAGAAAGAGAGAGAGAAAAAGAAAGAAAGAAAGAGAGAGAGAGAGAGAGAGAGAGAGAGAGAGAGAGAGAGAGAGAGAGAGAGAGAGAGAGAGAGAGAGAGAGACCAAGGGAGAGGGAAACATGGAGAGGGTATGGATCCCGGGCAAGGCCGGCCCCCTCAGCAAAGTATTATAATCAATTTGATAGGACGCCGACACTTTCTTAGAACATTCATCTAGTGATGAAATATTATGTGCAGCTGAACTGTGGGAGCCCGCAATTCCTCACAGTAATACCTGGACCATCCACATGCAATGCTGTGTTGTTGGGGAAACATTTACTCACTGATGCACTGGCTTGGCTGATCTGATCATAAAATTCTAATTACTGGCCTTGTTCTTTCGGTGTTGACAAAGGCAGCCATGCAGCCTTCAACCATCTGTGTCGTGTGTTGACCTCATTTTATTGCCTTCCGCAGCAAGCCAGCCTGGCACGCAAACAAAAACCCCACTGCTAGCAACCATTGCGGAGTTGGACTGGTGAGTAACTGCGTAAAAACTGCGTACTGCGTAGTTTTCATGAATCAACACTGTAACTGGGTTCATTTCTGACATTCTCTATAACCTTCCTGCCTGTATCGCGAGTTTGAGTTTGAGTTTAACAGAGTTTCAGCGGGATGACCGCGCCACTTTGCACCCTTCACTTTTTGTTTTTGTATTGAGTATCTTATTTTAGCTTTGACTCTCAAAACTCCATCAAATAAAAGTTCACTCATAAAAATCTAATGCATAACGCCCCGTGAAACGTACAAATAATTCTGTCTGAATATTAAAAAAAAATATATATATAAAATTACATTTCTGTACAGATCTGGAATTAATGGACTTTGTAAATGTTATATTACAAGTCCTTAACTGATCTAGTAAATTTCAGAGTCAATAACAAAGAGAGAAAATGAATGAGCTGCTGGGGTCACGTGTCGCCCTGGATCAGGACCAGTGAAAATAGTGGCGCGGATGAAATGGTGCGCGAAGCAAATGGTGCGTGACAAATTGAACACGGCACCTAGTAGTAGCGGCTCACGGCACCTGGCAGTAGCGGCTCACGGCACCTGGCAGTAGCGGCTCACGGCACCTGGCAGTAGCGGCTCACGGCACCTGGCAGTAGCGACTCACGGCACCTGTGGCCGTATGCATAATCAATGCGTAAACTAAAGTAAATACGTTGACTGGTGTTAACACGAGAAATTGTATTCATTTCTTGCGTTAACACCAATCAACGTATTTACTTTAGTTTACGCATTGATTATGCATACGGCCACTGGTAGTAGCGGCTCACGGCACCTGGTAGTAGCGGCTCACGGCACCTGGTAGTAGCGGCTCACGGCACCTGGTAGTAGCGGCTCACGGCACCTGGTAGTAGCGGCTCACGGCACCTGGCAGTAGCGGCTCACGGCACCTGGTAGTAGCGGCTCACGGCACCTGGTAGTAGCGGCTCACGGCACCTGGCAGTAGCGGCTCACGGCACCTGGTAGTAGCGGCTCACGGCACCAATACAAATAATACACATGAAAGCAAAGAAAGAAAGATACACACGGTGTGTTCTCCACAATGCTTTCTACTACTAAGATCTGTCCCGTGTATGGTTACGGTCCTGATCTAGGCCATGTTACTCCATGTGCTGTGTTTGTTATTGAGTTATGTGTTATGGCGCGGCCGTGAAACACACCAAAGATGTGTGTGTCACGAGTGGAGTGAGCGATAGTTAATAATTACGGGGGGAAAGGAGGAGAGTAAAATTAACGCACGTAGACAAGTAAGTTAAGCGTGCATGTTGTGAGTGGTGGGGGGTCTGAATGAGGCGAAAGCGCTGTATTACTATCACTGCAAGTTAGAAGGTCCTACTGAACGGACGCTAGTAAGAGCCCAGCGGGCGAACATAAGGGGAGCAGTCGGAAGACGGATGAGAGTGTTTTTTCCAGTGATGACTGGTAGGTAGAACGTTGATTGATAATTATGATTGATGTATTATATTATATTCGTCTATTACCATGATGTAAATAAGTATATGTGAGGAATGTGGAAGTCCTTGATATTGGATATAGCAATGTGCGCCATGAGCGATAGATGAAAGTGAGTTCATGGATTTGTAGCGCGAGTGAGTATTGTGTACTCCGATGGAGGTGTGTTACCGTAAGATGTTTGGTGAGTGAAAGGTGAACTATTGTGTGTACGCTTCATGGGTTGTAAGGAGAGGTGGAGTGAATAGAAATGGTAGGGTATTATACCAATGTAATGTTATTCTTGTAGGTGTCGGGGACGGGCTAAAGAGCCACCTCGGTGAGCACAGGGGATAGGCCAGCATAGGGCCGGAGGCCACACATAGGCCAAGAGTGAGGCTGTCGGTGCAGGACAGTAGAGGCACATAAAGTCGTGGCAGTCAGGCCACGGACAGGGACGTAGATATGAGCGTGAATGTGATAATGTACTATTGCCATGTTGATGGGCTATTGAAATGATAATGTACTACTGCCATGTTGACGGGCTATTGAAATGATAATGTGCTATTGCCCTACTGAGGTGCTAGTGGAATGCTAAGGTGTATGACAATAGGAAGGTGATGTTGAGAGACTGCGGTGCCAGTGTATTATTAATGTGCTATTAAGACCCTGAGGGGAGAGGCTGAGGCCGAAGTGCCTTTAGGAAGTAACTACCGGGTTGTGGATCCGAGGAAGAGTGCATGTGAGAATAAGGCCGTTGTACAGCAGTTAATTTCAATAATATAATGTATGTAATTGCGCTATTATCTGTATAATTATGTTTAAATAAATGTGTGAGTCTGATGGGTTGTTCTGTTAAGTGTTAAACTTGTTTGTTCGTGATTGTTGTCCTGTCATAAATTATTACATCTCCCAGTCTGGGATTTGTGACAGTGTGTACCATTAATGTGCTCTTATACACCCTGTGAAAATGAACTCCTTCTTCCCCCCCCCCCGGGATAATAAAGTTATCTAATGAATTAGTCAAGCCCTGATATTTTATGGATAACAAAGATGTGATCACACGGCAGATCTCAGCCACCACCCACAGCGGCAGTTTGACAAGTCTATTTCACCATTTGAATACCTCATCAAACATCCTGAATATCACTGACAAAAAAAAAAGGAAATTTCTTACGTTACAAAAATACAAAGACCCGAATTAAATGTCGCTATCCAAAACGGATGACAGAAAACAGGCAATTCTTAGCCTTGGTCAGCAAGGACGAACACACTCACGCACACAGAAAAAAAAACAAAACACCGCAGTGAATGCAGTAAAACTTCTACCAAACTGGGTCTGAGTTTGCCTTTGGTGAGTGAGTTTGAGTTTGAGTTTGGAGAAATCACGTCGGCGCGATAACGGTCAGAACATGCTGGGAAGAAACGTCAAGAAGACAAACAGACAGACAGACAGACAGAACACAACAGAAGGACAACACAAGAGAACGAGGACTCTATCAGTAGCGACCGCCAACTTCCAGTGACAACAATGAGGCGATGCTGATCAAGGCACGACACCTTGTGATGTATGCAGCAACATTACCGACCTCCGTGTCGACAAAGTAATACAGTAGATCTACAGACATTCAGTGGAAGCTGCCGAAAATCATACAAGGATAGATGTGTGTTCATTACCTGTAGGTGCCGTCCAACAAGGGGTAGAGCCGCTCCTGACACTAGCAAACATCTCCACACAACGAGTTGATACTGCCGCACAGATACATGTCTAAAATAATGCTCACAAAACAAACGACGACGTCACATCTGTGAATTGGAACTCCTCCAGATCGGTGACATTATTGGGATTTTTGAAGGCCCAGATAGATGGCACAGCTGGCCAGGCTGCACTCACGCCAAATGTGTCCCTTCTCTATTGATCCCCGATACTCAACATTTCATAATTCCAAACAAACTAAAAGGGGTTGGAATGTCCAACTTTCATAGCCTCATCACTTCCACACAGAAATGCAAAACAAAAAATCCATCTCTGAATTCTGGACTGTTTTGTAATACTCGTTTTATCCCAGCTGAGGTCTCACATGCGTTACCAGAGGTTGGCGCGCTTTCACCAGGAGACACTTGCGGGTTGGTAAAGCCTAGCCCCACATATGTGCAACAGCTGGGACTAGAACACACACAATGTATACAGTCACACACATACAGGCACGCACACACACTCACACAAGTTTGCGAGTTGCCACGCTGAAAGTTCAACACACGCTAGACCAGGTTTTGAAAAAAATAAAAAAATAACACCAATAACCAAAGAACTTTAGTAGCTGCCGGTGACCTAGTTGTGGCTGCTGCTGACCTAGTTCAGACCGGCCAATTTAGGATCCAATGTTTGTCTTTCTGATGTCAGCTGAGCCCGGGCTGTCCCGGGCCACAAATAGCCTGAAATATTGTTGAATGTAGATTTGACAGGCAAGCAGGCAAGCAAGCAGACAGACAGATAGGCAGGCAGATTCTGCAGTTCTCATGTACTCAGTACTTTCGCTCTTTCGTTATGTGATAAAAACCTCATAGCTTACTAGAGTCAACGTTTCTCTCTCTCTTTGTTTCCCCCAGTTTCTCTATGTCAGTCCGTCTCTATGAGTTTAAAACCAATCCTGTGTATTTCCTTCAGCTTCCTTGTCCATCTGCCATGTTTGATTTCTTTCCTCATCATGTTTCTAGTATTGTTACCACCCCCCCCCTCCCCCCCCCCACACACACACACGCGCGCACACATTTAAACCCCACATCAACCCCCCCCCCCCTTCCCGAAATGCAGTGACAGGTTGGGGGGGGGGGTCCCCCGTGGGTAAATACGGTCAGATTCCACATTTCTATTAGCACAGATTGGTCACCCGAGAGGAATCGTCAATCTTTCCCTCGGCCACGCAGAGAACGTGCCAAAGATGTCAACCAGGCAACAAAGTGACACCCCCCCCCCCCCATCATCGGACCAGTATGGACGTGCACATTGTCACAGTAACTTACTCGGGTGTAGTTTTTTGTCCTGAGAGAAGGAAGGGTTGGGCGTGTCGTGTGTGTGTGTGGGGGGTGTGGGGTGGGTGTGGGTGTGTTTGGGGGAGGGGCATGTCTGGCTGACCGGAGACCATGTTTATACCGGTTTCATTGCCAGGTGACAACGTTTCACTGACCGGTGACCACATTTGACTGCCCGGTGACCACATTTGACTGCCCGGTGACCACATTTGACTGCCCGGTGACCACATCTGACTGTCTGGTGACCACATTTGACTGATCGGTGACCAAATTTGACTAACCGGCGTTTGTAAACAGCAGGTTGAAAACCAAGGCCCCGGCAAAGCACAAGTCCATTCTGATCGGGGAACTAGTTGGAACTCTGACGTCACGACGACACTGAGGTCTAACAATTGGTGACGTCAGTATCCAACTAGTTGGGTGATCAACACTGGCCAGCGAGTGCCGGGCGTTCAGCAAGAATGGAAGGGTTTACAGTGTCTGGTGCTGAAGCCACAGGAAAAGTTGACACTGAGAAATGGAACAGAATTGCTCTGTTCTTCCTGCACTCTCCCGCCTGAGCTCTTGTCAGCTGCTTCACCCTAGTAATGTCTGTCCTGAGTTGATGTGTTTTGTATACAGGGTGTCCCAAACTAACCTTTACACTCTCTGGATCATTATAACTTTCCTCCTCTATAGGTTGTACATGTAACCATGAAACAAGATACATATGGTATCCAAAGGATTTGTGTAAAGATTTATTACAGAACTCAAGAGAAAAAATAACAAATAAAATTCTGCACAAATCCTTTGGATACCATATGTATCTTGTTTCATTGTTACAACCAATAAACGAGGAAAGTTGTAATGATCCAAGGAGTATAAAGGTTAGTTTGGGACACCCTGTAGAAGGCAATGTGTTGACTCATCTTTCTGTACAACCACACAGTTTGTTTTGGAGTCCAGAAGAACTTCGGCATGGTATTGGGGGTGAGCCAGACCAAGACTGGCGTAGGCGCAAAACTGGTCACTCGACGCCTATTTTTATGTATCGCATTAAAACACTGGGTGCTGCACACAGCGCAATGGTATGGGCAGTGTTTTGGTGAAATGCATAATAATTAGACGACCAGCCACCAGTGTAGGCGGCCGCACCAGACTTTGTCCTTAAAATGATCCTGTCACTTCCAGCGGGGACAAACTTGAACGCCTCCCAGTTACAACGATCGAAGGGAAATAACTCAAACAAGCACAACTAACCGGCAAATGGCACCAGTAAGCTGTGTATGCTATGTCAGACATTGTACAATTAAATAACAATGAAAGCTAAAGAAATCTGAAACACCACTAGAAAACTGACACTTATCAAGAACCTCAAATTATATAAGGATTTTACAGGATTTCAAATTTTTACTTAAGACGACACATTCAAGATCACCAATTCCGTTCCAGTTACAGGTGTTTTTTCCCCTCTCCGGTGAAATAAGGTCATTCACACCTGCCCAGTTTGATGATTCCACCAGCCATTTATCTACCCCCCCCTCTCCAGAAAATGAGGATTGTAGTCTGGTCGGCAAAAGGGCTAAAACATGACGTCCCAAACACATAATTATCTGGAAAAAGTTTTTAACCGATTGTAATAACACTTGCACACTGAAATTAGGAATGAGAGAACCACTTTCATGACAAAGCCTCAAAATGGGCAAAATGTTACATACAACACTATGGCAAACACCCCACGATGTCACGGGTTCGCTCTCACAAAACTGCACTATTGACACATTCTCCCAGCACAATGCAACCGCTGATCGTGTCCCTCATCTATGCAAATGTAACCGCTCTATGTCAGAGACAGGTTCGCACCAGCTACCACCGAGTCAGTTCTGACTCACACTCAACTGGTACTCTAATTATAGACTTGTGTCACTCTACCATCAGCTGGGCAGGATGATATCGGAGTCAGAATTGATGAGTCACTGCCCTGTTGTCCGGGCTCGTGCATTCACGAACTCTTTCACCAAATTTGGACATCAACAGGACATTTTAGCTAGATATGTACCATATTTCACTACGGTTCCCGGCCATGTCACTGCATGTATGAAAGTTACAGAGTTTATCCAGTTATGAAATACATCTATGTAATGATATGTTACATGTATGTGCCATGCATGAGCTCAAAACGCTCTGTCCAAGAGAATTTCCCTCTTGGGATAATCAAGTGATACTTATCTTATGTGAAAATTTGCCAGCGCTGGGGAAGTTCTGTCAGCCACAGCAATACAAGGTCCTATGTCTGGTTTGCGCCAGAATTGGCTTCACAGTCTATTGTTCGGATTTAAGTTGCTTTATTTAGAGAGAGACAGAGAGAGAGAGAGAGGGAGAGGGAGAGAGAGAGAGAGAGAGAGAGAGACAGACAGACAGACAGAGACAGAGAGAGAGACAGAGCAGAGAAGAGGGCGAGACAGACAGAGACACAGAGAGAAAGAGACAGAGAGAGACAGACAGACAGACAGACAGACAGACAGACACAGACAGACAGACAGACAGACAGACAGACAGATATTCAGACAATATTCCTCGCCTCGTCCTCGATTTGTTTTTCTAGAAAGGATCCTGCTGGTGCCACTACCACCGTCACCCCCCCCCCCAACCCCTACAGACAAACAAACACACAAGCGACCAGTGAAGCCAGAGAACACATTGATCTGTCTGTGCCTACCACATAACTTACACAAGGCCTGGCGCCTGCAGGCCGATTCTGATCGACAAACTAGTTTGATGATGACATCACCACATTGGGGTTCCAGCGACATCCGCTTGGTTCAAGCCAGCGGTGTGCGAGGTCTCACTGACACTCAACCTCGTGACGTATACATCAAACTAGTGTTGCTGATCCACTCGTGGGCGTCTTGGCTAACTGATGCCCCGATGTCTACCGTCATATTGTTCTTTTCTCTGAAGGATCAGTCAGTCACCATCCAAGGCAAACAAGAAGGTCACGTGATTCGCACAGACAGGGGTGGACATCACCGATGCCACAAAACCACCACGCACTCGTGTCTAGGCAGGGACATTGCAGCACATTGAGGGCCAGTCAAACAGTCTCCTATGAGTTAGAGTTCTCACGATGTGCAAACTGAAGATCGCTGTAGTTTACAGTCATAACAACAAGGTTAAACTTTGGCCTGAAGCTTGAATAAACACAACTGTTACAGGTCCATGCTGAGAGGAGACTCGGTTAGATTAGTTGACACTTTAGAAAATGAATGCTATTTTCTTGCAGCTGTCCATCAGTCAGTCCGGGCTGTAGAGATGACTAGATCAATCATTCAGGCCAATGAGACTAGAATCACACACGAGGGTCACACCCCCCCCACACACACACACCAGTGAATGTCTTTAAAAATACAGAAATTACTCAGTGCGGAGGGGAGATTCGAACCCCAGATCTCTCACTCCAACACCAAGTGCTCTATCTACCAGTTCTGTGACACAAACAGCATCATACAAGACTAAACCAACCCCCCCCCCCCCGCCCGTTGGCTGTGCTGACGACGTAAACTGAACATTACCTGTCTTCCAGGTCCAGCGGTATCCACAGCGTCTCTGTCAGGCTGTCCAGGCTGAGGTCTGAGCCCGCCTCCACGTCACGAAGCGTGTGCTCTTCCCCCGAGTCTCCGCCACTGCCCAAGCTCATGCCGTCCGTGTGATCTGAGGCCCAGACTGGCACCGGATTCTACATTAAAACTAAACACCACCAACTTCAGAATTCCACTCAGCAAACCACACAGTCTGGAGTCCAGTACATCGCTTTTCGGGTCATTTTTCCAACAGGAATTTCAAATTCACGACAGAAGACACCACCACACCAATGATAGCTCTACTTTCGTGGCCGGCGAAACTTCAGATAAGAAATCTCCAGAATGACGCAGACATTTCAATCTGTTTTCTTTGTCTAATTTGTCAGGGTGGAAATTACAGTATGCCTGACCTATGGGAGAATTAAGGACGATTACCTCCACTTGTCACCAAGGACACCAGCTCTGTCAACTAGCAGACATGTATAAACAAACCGACTGCACAAATTCCGTATCAACTAAGTTAACCGATGGCACTCAAGATCTTAGTTCTTGTTTGTTCTATCTCCAGTTTCTGAAAAACTGGAAATGTTCTAGTATTATAATAGCAGAGATATAACAATTGCCCATTTTGAGACATCTTGGAAATGTGTTGTGGTACTTACCAAGCTGTTGCCCAGTTCCGATTTATGCTAAGTCGTCTTGACGCCGCCCCGCTATTTTGTACGGAAAGTTGAGTACATGACAATTTTCCTGTAAAAACACCCTTTGCCTCTGTACACTTGTCCACAGCATCCGCTCCGCACCCCCCCCCCCAAAGAGGCAAAGAGAGTTTTTCACACGCCATTATAAAACCAGTGGAGCTGATGCTGTGGCCCAAACCCGGTACTCCTCATCATAATACTACAGCAGCAATTTCTCAGTTGTGCAGAAAGTGGAGTTGGCTGGAGCAAACAAGAACTAAAATCGCGCAATGTAAGACATCATCTCTGAACAAAACGAACGGCATTCGCTGTTTGTCTGATGGACACAAAATCTCCGGTGTAATTCTCTAACCGTCTGACTTCACTTTTTGTGGACCAATCTTTCTTGTTCCAGGACGTATCTACACCATATATTACACGTCATGTCTTAACAATGAATTGGACCACTGTGGCCATGGGAAATCACTCTAAATTAACATTTCTCCAATGACCCAATTCCGACCAGTGAAGGAAAACAAAAAAATTTGTAAAAAGCACTACGACGGTTGGAGAATTACACAGAAGAAATGACTCAGGGTTCATTTTCCGTTCACAAAGTTATTCCGGCTGACAACATGTTCAATTCTGATCCACGGCGGACAACAAAGCCGTGTTCAGACCACTAACCTGACGGTAAAACTTTTCAATCCGCACAACAAACGATGGCAACTCCCCCCCCCCCCCCCCCACTAACTTCATCAAGGAGTTTTATTTTTGCCCTTAATTTGGCGGTGGGGGGGGGGGGGGTGAAGAGGACCATTTAGGTAGAAGTTATTGCTGTTGTTTCTGTTCACGCCTCTCTGACAGCCCCAAACTGAAAGTTGAGCACTTGACGCCGTGTGTACGCTGACCACTGACTCGTTTTTGAGCTGTAGAGGATCGGGTAAATCTTTGCCATCTTTCTCACCGCGACAGCATCTTCCCAAAGCTTTTGTTTCACAGACTAAAGTACAGACATAGAGATACTATGGTACAGACAGACATAAAGATACTATGGTACAGACAGACATAGAGATACTATGGTACAGACAGACATAGAGATACTATGGTACAGACAGACATAGAGATACTATGGTACAGACAGACATAGAGATACTATGGTACAGACAGACATAGAGATACTATGGTACAGACAGACATAGAGATACTATGGTACAGACAGACATAGAGATACTATGGTACAGACAGACATAGAGATACTATGGTACAGACAGACATAGAGATACTATGGTACAGACAGACATAGAGATACTATGGTACAGACAGACATAGAGATACTATGGTACAGACAGACCTAGAGATACTATGGTACAGACAGACACCAAGTTGAAGCCCCGGCGGCCAAGCAGTGTCATCGCGTTCTATCTGAGACTAGACAGCATTGCTTGAACTGATTTCTTGATACCATCACTTCCCTTACATATCTAACATCGTGAGAAGTCGCACGCACACACACACACACCCACACACACACACGCGCGCACACAAACCGGAACAGAAATTGGTGTTGCTAGTTTTGCCGATCTGCCACTGGAAGATACTTGTGATAAGACACCTGCTGTGATAGGACACTGTCTTGCTGTGATAGGACACTGTCTTGCTATGATAGGACACTGTCTTGCCGTGATAGGACACTGTCTTGCTTTGATAGGACACTGTCTTGCCGTGATAGGACACTGTCTTGCCGTGATAGGACACTGTCTTGCTGTGATAGGACACTGTCTTGCCGTGATAGGACACTGTCTCGCTGTGATAGGACACTGTCTTGCTGTGATAGGACACTGTCTTGCTGTGATAGGACACTGTCTTGCTGTGATAGGACACCCGGATCACTTTGGCACGAAACTCTTTGTTACTTCTGTTTCATATGATTTTCTCTATGCACACAAATTCTCTGTTCCATCAATCAGATTAGATCTATATCTATTCTATGCCGCGTCCCTCCTTGTGACACCCTGTCAGTGCACATAGAACAAGAAAAGACAAATCAGAAACTATCAGAAAACAGTAACAGTTGCTGACATCTGATGCCATTGATTACACACATTCACAAACCTCGGCATACCAGTCAACTCTCATATCAGATACATGGCTTTCACTTCTCCCCCCTCCCCGCACATCTAAACCCCCCCCCCCACCCCCCAAGTTCCTCCCTTCTTCTGATCCAATTAACCCATGTGTACCCGAGGGTGGTCCCGCACTAGTTTGTCACCGACATCTCTCTTTCAACGAGTCAGGGGCGTCACTAGTGGCCAGCGTCAGCGCTATAATGTATCCTTCATCCATCAATGTCTTATGTACGAAACCCCGACAGTTCTATTTCCAAAACACACAGAAACACGTCATCGGCTCAAATTCTCACACAGCATTTTACAATACATACAACTGTCTTCAGTGCCTCATGACAAGTATTAAACTGTAATACTTCGAGACAAGACTGACATAGGATGCCTTTTTTTGAGATGTTCCTACGAAAGTTCTACAACTCCAGACAAACACAATTATTTATGGTCAAAAATCGACACACGGTACTTTTACCAGTCTGGACAATCTCTCACCCTGAACGCACCCGTCCAGAGAATGGGCCGCTCATATAAAACACATGGCCGTGCTACATCAATCCACTCCACTCCACTCCACTCACAGATTCGGGCACATATCGAGTATCTCGTGTGACGTATTAAATCCGATACTGACTGAATTCCAATGTACGCACGAGTTCGGTAATCAATACTGTAAATTCTTGTCTCCTTTTCTTCAGCACAGACTGAATTCAAGACACAATGGCAGTGCATGGTTTGGAAAAGCGCAAGCTATATAGTGTCTTCACCCCCCCCCCCCCCCACAGAGGAAATGAATGATCTGCCACAGTTTCACCTGCTCACCAACAAGGCGTGAATCATTCATGATTATCAATAAATCGATACATAACATCTTACATACTAAAAAAACAAAAAAAGTCACGGGGTTTTTAACACGCCCTAACGGCGCTCACACAGCTCGGAGTTGCCTCAAGTTTTGCACGTGCCTTCCTTTCCACCTGCAGGGGATTCTTTTTTTAGATTCGGAAACTTGAAATGGTGAGGAAGTATTTTTTGTGGGTTTGCTGTGTGTCGCTAATTGACTACTTCCGATCCTTCACTTTCGCAAGCAAATGAGCCCATGACATCGTCACTTCCTGAAAAATTCTCGGTGCGCACCTCTGCACACTTTGGTACTGTCCGATCGATCTATAGCTGAGTTAGTTGGATGACTCTACGCACCTCGATATCAACGATCACCTACTGTTTTTGTGCTGATTCATTTGGGTTTGAAGTCTTGTCCTTTGTTGTTGTCGTTTAACTATTCGAAGAATGGACCAGTTACTAGTATTTACAGAATTATGTGTGGAGATCTTTCTTCATAGGAAAAAATCATTGTCCCGTTCTCTCCCGCACACACGACCTACATTTGAAGAGTGGTAATCCAAAACTGGGTAAGTCAACTTTGGCAAGAGTTATGGCCCCTTTCAGGTAATCACTCAAAATTAGTGTTAGAAGCAGGGGGGGGGGGGGGTTAAGTGGTCAGTTAAAAGTTGCTATGTCCCATCATGTCCGTCGGATAAAGACGAAACGTAGCAAGTTGCAACTGAACACTTACACTGCGTCTTACATCAATTTTGAATGACTATCTGAAAGGGGCTATAACTCTTGCAAAATTTGACTTACTCAGTTCTGGAAAAGGGCTCTTCCTTTACACACCTCAGACATGAGCTTTAAGTTACGTCTTTACTCCATATATCAGATACGAGGTTTTAACTGGTGATATCAGTCTCCCCCGATATCGATCAGTATCGATTACTGGCACGCCAAAAACTTGGCCTCACCATCAGCGATATTTGCCCTACCGTGTGGCTGTAGTGTATGGAAGGCCCCATTAGTGTCAGTGAAATACTCGGGTACTCGCATTGTCCTGCCACATGAAGCTCACACACACACACACAATACTCTGCACTACAGAAGGGCTCCGTAAGTCTGAGCTGAGCAGTGCTCGGCACCGATAAACGCCACTTTGAGTATTTCACGTTTACTTACTGTAGGTTTGATACTCTACATTTACTTACTGTAGCTTGATACTCCACGTTTACTTATTGCAGCTTGATACTCCACGTTTACTTATTGTAGCTTGCTACTCCACGTTTACTTACTGTAGCTTGATACTCCACGTTTACTTACTGTAGCTTGATACTCCACGTTTACTTACTGTAGCTTGATACTCCACGTTTACTTATTGCATCGTGATACTCCACGTTTGCTTATTGCAGCTTGATACTCCACTACGTTTACTTATTGTAGCTTGATACTCCACGCATACTAATTGTAGCTTGATACTCCACGTTTACTTGCTTTAGCTTGATACTCACAGATTCGTCAATTAAAAGTTCACAAATAAAAATGTACAAAAAAAAAAAATTGTTTTATGCCTGCAAAGCCAAAACGTGATTTGTACAGATCGAGCTGGAATTTCGTAAATGTGTAAAAAAAAAATCTAAAAAATCTTTAAATCAACATGTAGAGTTTGGGGGGTCCATGAACCAACTGATCTGCCCACAGGTTCATTCCCTGAGAAGTTAACATTTTTCCTGTTTGCCCCCCCCCCCTCCACACACACACACACACACACTGTCCAAGCCTAGCTCCACATGATTCATCAACATAGACGAAACACACATACATACACACACACACACACACTGTCCAAGCCTATCTCCATATGATTCATCAACATAGACGAAACACACATACATACACACAAGCATGCACACTCGCACGCAAGCACACACGAACCCTTTAGAATTGTTGTCAGTCCAGCCACCAGCAGCAAAAGTACACTCCCATCTCTTACCAGCAGACAATGTCTATTTGCACACACAGAGCAGAACCAGAAATGCTAGAGCTGACACTGTCCAGGACATGCCCGGACTCCCGGCCTATGAATTCACGGCTTCACTTCGCTCTTTCTTCAGAAAATTGGGAAAACCCGCAAATTTCATCAAACATTAATACCTGCCGGTCTATGAATATTCATACTGAAACTAGCGGGGGGAAGATTCCACAAGAACTTCTCTCCAGCTGTCTATCTGTCGCTATCAGCGATGCAGGCTACAACCTCATCAAAACATTGCTCAAGACCGCGTCAGAAATCTCAGCCCAGGTAAAGTAAGAAGGCAATAGATTTTATCTCAGATTTTTGTTTCACAACGAGACGAATCAACTCGCCATATTCCCACCAACAACTTGCGCGCGGATCATCGGTGTCAACAAATGCAGACATTACACACCACAGACCTTCATAACTGAACGCACAACACTGTCTAGTACCCACGTTATTTACACACGTACAATTTGTGGACATAACAGTGGTGAAAGGAATGGTTAATCTCGGTGTAGTATGTCTCAGCTAGCACCAACCGCACACCACAGTCACGATCATTCAAAGAAGGCACAGTTTCAGATTTTAACATCACACAGAAGGGGCAAAAACCCCAGAGAAAATAACTCCAAAATCTGTGGACCAGCCAGACCTCTGGAACTACCACTGTCTGAAGTCCTAATCTCTCAGTGCCATTTGAAATGAGTTGTCCACAGGGAACATCACGGTTCTCACGCCTTCACACAAGGACAGGCAACCCAGTTACTCCGTGTCAAAGTACGGAACCATTTGCCTCCCTCCTCCCTCCCTGAGAAAAA
>OZ007577.1:732500-742025 GCA_963931925.1 Onchidella celtica
AAGCTCCAGGTCTGATGACGTACAACTCTGCGCGATCCTAGAAAAGACACTTTGCTTGGCAAGGCTGCAGGGATCAGGTAGCATGGAAGACAGCAGAGAGAACAGAATAGAGAAAGGTACTGAGTTAGAAAGATGAAGACAAGAATCTCAGGAGATGAATTGGTGACAGAGGTTAAATAGTACAAGGTTTACTGTAGCCAACAGAGGTTAGATAGTACAAGGTTTACTGTAGCCAAACAGACACGGCGTAATGAGAAGACAAACTGAGTGGAAACAAGAATGAAATATGGCGGAAAGCGCAGTTTAAATGGCGATCACACAATGTCCGAAACCGTTTGTTCAGTAGTCCGTGTGGAGTGGAGATACCGCACACTATAGGGGAATCACTGACATCCGGCACAGAGGTCCTCATGCCCGTGCGTACATCCAACTGTGGACACACGTCAGCGACTTTCAGTCCATTGAAACAAAACTAATAATAATTCTTCAGTTGTCGCTGTGTTTTCATCCAGAGGTAAAGTGATCCAACATCTCATTTACAGGTCACTGACTGAGGCAGAGAGAGAGAGAGAGAGAGAGAGAGAGAGAGAGAGAGAGAGAGAGAGAGAGAGAGAGAGAGAGAGAGAGAAACAGACAGAGAGACAGAGAGGCAGACAGACGGACAGATAGGCAGACAGACAAACAGGCGGATACTGACAGAGATAGGAAAAGACACAGGGAGAGAGACGAAGAGACACACAGAGACACGGAGAAAGAGACACGTATGTAAAAAGAGAGAGAGAAGGGTGGGGTGGGGAGGCTAGGGGTGGGGGGGGGGCGAAATGATAAAGAGACTGGGGGGGGGGGGGGGAGTGGACAAAGAAACCCACATGGAAACTGTGACTGCCCCTGAGACAACTTCACAGACCACAGTGCCACTATCACAAGGAAGCTGGACTCACATTTTCTAGCAATAGTATAATCACAATGACTACACACCAAAACTACACAATGACTACACACCAAAACTACACAATGACTACACACCAAAACTACACAATGACTACACACCAAAACTACACAATGACTACACACCAAAACTACACACCAAAATTACACAATGACTACACAACAAAACTACACAATGACTACACACATAAACTACACAATGACTACACAACAAAACTACACAATGACTATACACATAAACTACACCATGACTACACACATAAACTACACAATGACTACACATATAAACTACACAATGACTACACAACAAAACTACACAATGACTACACACATAAACTACACAATGATTACACACATAAACTACACAATGACTACACAACAAAACTACACAATGACTACACACATAAACTACACAATGACTACACACATAAACTACACATATAAACTACACAGTGACTACACACCAAAACTACACAATGAATGCGCACAAAAACTACACAATGACTACACACCAAAACTACACAATGAATGCGCACAAAAACTACACAATGACTACACACCAAAACTACACAATGACTACACAGCAAAACTACACAATGACTACACACCAAAACTACACAATGACTACACACAAAAACTACACAAGAATAGTATGGAACCTTTCCCCTTAGTCCTTTCTAGCATTCCTTCTCTCTGCTTTTCTGCCGTGTTTTTGATATCTCCTTCCTATCCTCTTTCTCTGCCCCCCCCCCCCAAATTCTTTTCTCCCTCTTCCCTGCCCCTCCCCCACTCGCCAAAACATGAAAGAATCCAGTTTCCACGCTGTCACAGACAGAAATGACAAATCGCTGACCTTAGAAAAACCTACAGGTGGCAAAAGCACTCAATTTCAAAGGAGCGAGAGGGAGAGAGAAAGAGAGCAAAAGAGAGATAGAGAGAGAAAACACGGAAAGAGAGAGAAAAGAAAGAGCAAAAGAGAGAGGGAGAGAAAGAAAGAGAGCACGAGAGAGAGAAAGAGAAAAGAGAAAGAGGATGAGAGAGAGAGGAGAGAAAGAAAGAAAGACCACCAATATAACACAACAAATTTGCACTGACCGCCAATCAAATGGACCAAAATGGCCAAGGAAAACATCACAAACGTAATTCTATGCACGTGCACACATTCTCCCTCTCTGCCTAGCACATCTCACGTCTGTCTGGAAGATTTTCTTTCTCCTGGAATCCCTCACCCCCCTCCCCCGCCACACACACCACAAACCTCCATCTCATGCATACAGATAAGATGGCCACACATCTGGTTCCCAAATTAACCGATTCTCTTTATCTCTCAGCTCTCTTGTCCTGCCCCTCCCCTCCCCCCCCCCTCCCAGACTACAGCGGTATCTGTGAAATCAAGATGTGTTCAGTTCACAGCGTATCTCCCGTCACTGGTCAATCCGCCAAGCCACAAAGTCTAAGGAAATGCACAGATCAAACACTTGTCAAGTTGTTTACTTTCTCTTGCACTAACATTTTGTCCACGGGGACCCAGGAGTCACTTCTTCACCCAAAATCTACAATGTTGGTCAATAAATGGTGGTTGGGGGGGGGGGGGGGGAGAGTGTGAGAGAGAGGGGGGGGGGGGAAGAGAGAGATAAACGACGACACGAAACTACTGAATGGATCCTTCTGAAATTTGGCAAAAAAAACAAAAAAAATCTAGATCTAGTTGTGGAGCTGACGGACTACATAAGATCAGAGCACACAACCCGCACAACTAACAATTCAACTATCGTTGGGGCAGTTTGCTTGTGGTTTTATGAGTTATAAGGAAGTATGAAGGACTGAAAGTAGCAAATAAATAATGAAAACTTCAGCTCGCCATGAGAGTTTGGGTGACCAGTCACGAAGGAGGCGCGTTCACTGACAGAAACTCTCGGCGCCCACTGAATCTCGTCATGGAATAACTGTCTTTGCATTCTGCTCTGCTGTGGAAACTTCATATTTCTTTGACACTACTTAATATTCCCCATTCAAATAAACAGGTTTCATTCAAGTACACAGCCAAATAAACAGGTTTCATTCAAGTACACAGCCAAATAAACAGGTTTCATTCAAGTACACAGCCAAATAAACAGGTTTCATTTAAGTACACAGCCAAATAAACAGGTTTCATTCAACTACATAGCCAAATAAACAGGTTTCATTCAAGTACACAGCCAAATAAACAGGTTTCATTCAAGTACACAGCCAAATAAACAAGTTTCATTCAAGTACACAGCCAAATAAACAAGTTTCATTCAAGTACACAGCCAAATAAACAGGTTTCAACAGCCAAGAAAAAATACACGAGTAAACAAATAAACAGATTGTGCTGGTACATTTGGTTTTGGTCCTCTTTCTCCGCTCAAAGCCACAGGTTAAATAATATTAACAGAATCCAAAAAATCTTCAAACTAATTTGAAGTGTCAACTAATCTAATCCATTATCTTTTCTGCCGGCCTATTGTGTTTATTCAAGTAGCAGCCAACCTTTTTTGAAATGTTATGACGGTTAAATACAATAATCTGTTTTCCCTTCCCCGTGCTCATGGCAGACTGCACTTGATGTGCGGTGGTTCAGGTGCAATTTCCCTGCCTAGAAACGGGTGCATGGTTTTCTTAACGCACATGTGATCTGAAGCAAGACAGCAGATTATTAGAGAGAGAGAGAGAGAGAGAGGCAGAGAGAGAGAAAGAGAAAGAGAGAGAGAGAGAGAGAGAGAGAGAGACAGACAGACAGACAGACAGACAGAAAGACAGAGAAGGATGGAAACACGTTTATTCCGAGCAGTGCTGGGCAGGTACCTCATCTAGTAAGTAAAATAAAAAAAAAATTTAATGTATAAATAAATAACTAGTTTTGTCTTAGGAACTCACGGAGGACGCTGGGTTTGCTGTTCACCCAAAGGTAAGGCAGCACTCTTTCATTGCAGGTGGACACGCCCAAGTCTGACCCCGACACCTCTGGCCTACAGAAACACTTCACAGATTAGCGTGTTCATGGACAGATTCTCTACACAACAGTTACACAGAAGCTGGCGTTACTACTGCATTCTCCAACAGTCCCTAGCTGAGATCACAAAGTTATTTAGTTAGCACCCGTGTTCCGCCTCTCTACATCGACGCTAATTCATGTAGTCAAACTCACAACAGGTACACAAACTGGCAAAACACTTTGTTAAAATATTATCAAAACTACAGCAGTATATACATTTAAGTTGACCAAGTCCTTACTTATAATATAATAATTTTTATAAGATGATGATCTTCATCCGAAATATAGGACACAGAAATACCCAAAGGAACCAGTACTTCCTTCACTATATGTCCATAAATTGCGCGCGTATAAATACGGCGAGTAGTACTCTTTTGCGTTCAATTATGTAGGGGTGTGGTGCGAATGATTGCATTCTTGCCATCGATGATACGCACGCAAGTCGACGGACGGAATATGACAAATTGATTCGTCTAGGTATCTCTGTGGTTTTTGAGTGTCTGAATTCTCGAGCTTTGGTGACTGCTTGGCTGATGTTAAGATTCACTATTGACGCCGCTGCTGTGTACGACTATTGGAAACAGCGGTCGTAAGTAAATCTACATTAAGTCTAGTTCCAACATTGGAAGAGACTGGGGCTACACGAGGCAGGCAAGGCTGGATCAGCCATACAGCTAGTGAGTCTGTACTACTGACAGTTCAAGCATCGACAGTTCCAGTGATGTACGTCAATCAGGTGCCGCAAGGGAACACAGCGATAATGTACAACAAATAAACCAAACCAAAAAAAAAAAAAAGGTATACCTATTTGAAGCCAGTGGTGAGTTAGGCCTGACGGGACTGCAATGGCCACTGACCAGACAGCGCAGAGTTCTGACCTCACGTCCTCTGCAGCTGGTGCCGATCTCGCAAACACTGGACAGCTACTCCACACATTCTGTTTCTGACTCACTTCACAATTTTCACATATTATGTATGCAAACTACTGCTCCTACTACTACTACTCCCATTCTACTACTACTACTACTTCCATTCTACTACTACTACTACTTCCATTCTACTACTACTACTACTTCCATTCTACTACTACTACTACTTCCATTCTACTACTCTACTGTTACCTCCACTCTACTGCCACTACTTCCACCACCACTAAACCACTACTGCAATTTCTACAGTTATTACTACAACGACTACTATTACTACTATCAACACTACTTTTACTTCCACTGTTACTACTACTACTACTACTACTACTACTAATAGCGACACTACTACTACTTCTACCACTAAACGATATTTTCTTCCTGAGCTAGTCCGTTTTCATGGTATCCCACCGCAGAATATGATATCTGTAACACTGGACGCCACTGGAGATACAAATGACTGTATTAATTGCTATCTACTGGCACGAACCTGTATCAAAGTGACCAATGCAGCAGCTCCATCACTCTGTCAGACCGGCCCGGGCACACACCGACCGCTGGCCCCGAAACCACGGCTAACTATGGCACACAACACAACTGACTGGCCACCTTGGCTGGTCAAACTGGCTGCTAAATGAACTGGACAGGACCTACACCAGTCACTCACGTACACAATGACAATCCATTACGTCAGCACGCGAGAGTGACGACCCCAATAACGTACGTACATCACTTAACACCGGCCACTCTCCATGGTACACAACACCAGAGCCAACAGTAACTCACATTCACTCCCAAACCCCTACACAACACACTTGTTCCAACAACCTGTTACAAATCCTAGTGATTTGGCTCACTTGACGAAAGAATGTCCCTGCTGTTACAAATCTGATACTGGGTGGTAGTGCCCTCTAGCTGTTATGAAGAGGGTCTTCTCAATGATGGAATTATGACTGCATTTTAAATCGAGAGGTATTTACTACTTACTCTTTCGTACCATGCCACACACTAAGAACAATCTGAATAAGTTTCATAAACAGACCTGCAGGGCCACAAATTTAATTACATTAAATTTCCTAACAATTTTGTCTAGATCTATTACATACTAAAAGACAACATCAGCAGCATCAAATGAAAATTCAATAATATGTCACTAGAAGTCTTCTCTAGATTCCTATAAGGTTATGATCATTCTGACTCACTAACAATTTAAGTACTAGTTATATATCTCTCAGATATAGTCTGCCTACTATCTATCAAGCAATATACTAATGTCTCTGGCGACGATGTCATCTCAGCTATTTGTGCCTACCGCTTATAATGGATCAAGCTCGTCAATATAAACTGACGTAGTTAAGTCTATTGGATCTACTCTAGGATGGGCTGGCAATCCCCCAGCCTCATCCAGACAAATCAATCCCAATTCACAGATGTGTATGCCAAACATTCATACTAGTGGCAAGTCAATATAAATCTTTGTCTTGCATTCTTGGGTAGCACTCCTAGCATATGCGGCAATCCTGTCCTACTGGATAAATTATGTTCAGTTCCTCGTTCATTGTTGAATCATCAAAGGACAAACACTTACACTTGGTCCCTGGTATTAGAAAAACCAGGGAACAGTAGACAATAGCAGTGGGCATATCTCATTCAAGCATATGGCTTCATCTCAATGTCTATAGTGGACTAGACATGAATCAACAGTCTTATGATTCTTCAGGCAGAATCGTGCCGACGCCTGCACAGATTGGAATTTTCTGTATGGAGTAATGGACATGGGTATGGCTACGCTTTTATACTGTGCAGCCACCTGCAAATTACCGTCCAAATCCCTAGATTTGATTGGTGCATCCATGCGAGCTCATCTCGCAGTATTAATATATTCTACGTGGGAGCTGGTCACGGCCTTGTACTAAAAACAGACAAGGTCAATTTAAAATGTCAAAGCAATTACTGAAATCTTTAAACCCTCGTGCTTTCTACATTTTATGTACGAATTTCTGAACGCGACTAAGCGTCTTAAACTATCTATCCTTATTCACCCCTTCTCTTCCCTTCTAAGTGTTCATCAAAATCACGGGGTCGAGAATTGCACTGTCACTCCTAACTTATCCATTTATTCTATCTCGCCCCACTTTCTTTCCATCTCTAAGAAAAAATGTTTCAAAAACAAACTGTTCACGAGGACAGTTCAAGGACAAATTACGCTGGTTATAATCAACGAGACCGTGAAAAATCAACTCCTTACAAGTCGTGACCCAGCACGGCATTTATATTACTTAAACCATGACACCTGCCATTCAGCACACCAGGACAAGATTCCATTAAAGCAATGCATCGACAACGCTGCCATAATTGTCCATCAATCATCGCTTGAGTTTCCAGAAATTGTTAAAACTTTGACCACGCCCACATAGCAGAGCTAACAGAGAAACAATCATACTGTCGTGACTTCTTTGCCCAAATGATTTGAGTTTAGTTCATTCTGGTGACTTGGATAACCCCAGCATAATCAGATATGTCGTCGCGTAGTCGTGCACATAAACACTAACAGAGCTAAGTTTGGTGATGATAACAGAAACATGATTTATGTTTAGACAGTGGCAGTTCAGTGTGGTCATGTGATTCCATCATCATTTTTGTGTTTTGCATACTTCTTTCATGATTCAGTCTCAATTGGGAAATTTGCCTTTGTGTCATTGCCCAAGTATTACAAGTGGAGCAGACACGTCGCCGCCACAGTGCAGCACTGGTCGGCGTTTCTTTTTATTTGTGTGTGTGTGGGGGGAGGGGTGATAGGAATTAATTTGGGTTTGTTTTTGTTTTTTTGTTCTCAATTTCCAACTTCCAAGGTATCTTATTTCAACGTGCACACATCTCCGTTTTTCGTCCGTATCCGACAAAACTAGGTGGTCGATCCTACCTACCACTGCATCTGGGACAGGAAAACATGAGAAAAATTCCAACATGCCTTCACCGACCAGGATTCGAACCCGGTGCTTTCGGCACCGAGTTCCCGGGGGGGGGGGGGGAAGCTTGTGAAGACAACGGTTTCTTTCATGTCTCTGGTTGAGAGTTACCTAACTTGACCAGCATGTTCCGCCAGCCGAGGATGCTGAGTCAACCGGATTTGTTTCGGTCCCAAATGCCGACAAGGCGGTCAGTTGGTCGAGCACAGGTGGATCATGGCCGTTTCACAGCCAGTCATCTCAAATTCAATTTCAAATATCATGATTGTTATAGAATGGAATGAGCTCCGTCTGTCTATCTAAGTCAGAGATTTCTACATACAACTTGAACTAATAGTTTCCTTTGGCCATCACTAAGTGGACATTGAATTAGCGGGAATAATTTTGCATTTTGTATTTTGTATTTTGTATACCTCTTTACTCCCATTTGGGAAATTTGCCTTTGTGCCACTGCAGCCCAGTTACAGCTGGAGCAGACAGGACATGGCCACAGTGCAGCGCCGGTCAGAGGTTATTTTTTTTTTTTTTGGAAAGGAAGGGGGCGCGGGGGGGGGGGGGGGAATACATTTTATTTAATTTTGCCGCTGCCCGGTCTGCTCTTCTCGATTTCAAAATGCCAAAGTATCTTTAACGTGCGCAGCGTGCAAATGGGCTCTCCTAGTTTTTCGTCAGTATCCGAGAAGACTAGGTGCTCGATCCTATCTACCATAGGATCAAAGAAAGGATAATATGAGAAAAATCCCAAAATTTCAACATGCCTGCACCGACCGGGATTTGAACCCGGTACCCTTGGCAGGAGAGGGGAGTAACTTACCTGTAAACCACCATGTGACTAAATAGAGCAGGGCGCACTGCCACAGTTTTGTTGCGTCTCCTGTAAACTTGTTTTGTTTTGTTTGCAAACCGTCACTCCTTACATAGACAACATGGAGAAAGAGAGGGGGGAGGGGAGAAAGAAAGAGAGACAGAGAGAGAAAGAAAGAGAGAGAGAGAAAGAGAGAGAGACAGAGAGAGACAAAGAAAGAGAGACAGAGAGAGAAAGAAAGAGAGAGAGAGAAAGAGAGAGAGACAGAGAGAGAGAAAGAAAGAGAGACAGAGAGAGAAAGAAAGAGAGAGAGAGAGAAAGAAAGAGAGAGAGAGAAAGAGAGAGAGACAGAGAGAGAAAGAAAGAGAGAGAGAGAAAGAGAGAGAGACAGAGAGAGAGAAAGAAAGAGAGACAGAGAGAGAAAGAAAGAGAGAGAGAGAAAGAGAGAGAGACAGAGAGAGAGAAAGAAAGAGAGACAGAGAGAGAAAGAAAGAGAGACAGAGAGAGAAAGAAAGAGAGAGAGAGAAAGAGAGAGAGACAGAGAGAGAGAAAGAAAGAGAGACAGAGAGAGAAAGAAAGAGGGAGAAAGACGGAGACAGAGAGAGAGCAGAGACGGGGGAGGGGGAGAAGAAAGACAGAGAGAAAGAGAGAGAGAAAGTGGGGAAGAGAAAGAAAGTGACAGAGAGAGAGAGGCGGGGGGACTCAGGTCGGATCACAACTCATTAAAACGTAGCCAAATGAGTCCAGCTTGAGGCATCAGTGACCTGTCCTACCCAGCACAGAACAATGAGAACTGCACTGTTTCTGGCGCCATGTCCAGCGAGGACTGTCCAGTGTGTCAAGTCTGAGTGACGGTAGCCC
>OZ007577.1:742225-837225 GCA_963931925.1 Onchidella celtica
TACTAAAGAGAAAGATTTGAAGATTGGGAGAAAGCATGTCCGAGTGATATCAGTCCCATCGTGCTAGGAAAAGCAAAGGTGATCGACAGAATATTATACAGAATGACATGACAGAAGGAAGGAAGGAAGCAGTTAGCACTGCCCACAGTGACCACACAGCAGACAAGCCATCCTCCTTCCACAGCCATGCAGCGACACCCCTGTACATTCCCTGACATGCGCAGACCTCCCACGCGCTCCGTCCCTCAAATTAAGGCTGGGCGGCACCAGCACTTTTTCAGTGTCGCCGATTCCGACTCCGATACCATAACTTCTCGTTAGAGTCGACACCGACCCCGACTCCAATGATGTCACAGGTCCCGCAGTGTCGGCACTAGTGTTGCTACCGGTACCAGCTCCTGGTGTCGGAATCGTAAGGTGAGGGTTTGTACCTAAGGAGTCGACACTGGCAGGCGTCAGAACCGTGCCGAGCACGACCTCAAATCTCCACCGGAAATGCTAATGAAAAAATATTCAATGGCAACACAAAATGGCAAGCAAGCTGTTATGGGATACTGACAACACGGAAGCAAAATGCATGCCGGAGACACCCAGGGATGTGATATGCTGCACGTGACCAAACAAAATTAAAAAGCACCGGTTTCACTCTTCAAGCTCATAAAACCCGACCAGACAACGACTAGCGCGTGTGTACTGAGGGGTGAATGTTACGAGAATTGCCAAGGCTATGTGTGAGCCAACAATTTCAGTTAATCATGCATGACAGGGTGAGATCTGAACTTTGTGTGCGGTCCCATGTGACATACACGCTTAAGTCAGCGCGGTTTGACATCGTGTGTTGGTAAAACACGGTACTGGAGTGTTGTTGGTTTATATACACGCTGAATTTCTTAACCAGAGAGAGAGACAGAGAGAGAGACAGAGAGAGAGAGAGGGAGAGAGGGGGACAGACAGACAGACAGAGACAGAGAGAAAGACAGAGAGGGGGAGAGACATAGGACTCGGAGAGGAGGAGAGAGAGAGACAGAAAGAGAAAGAGAGAGAGAGACAGAAAAAGACAGTGAACGGGGAGAGACAAATAGAGACTCGGAAAAGGAGAGAGAGAGAGAGAGACAGACAGACAGAAAGAGACAGAGGGAGGAGAGAGAGACAGAAAGAGACAGAGAGAGGGAGAGAGAGAAGGAGATGGGAGAGAAAGGGGGAGGGAGAGAAAGGGGGAGGGAGAGAGGGAGGGAGAGAGAGACACACGGAGAGACTGAGAGGGGGTGAGGCACACGCACACACAGAGGGGGAAAGAGGGGGGAGGGGGAGGGAGAAAGGACAGAGAGAAGAACAGAACGAAGAAGAATATAAAGAGGAATGCAAAGAGAAGTGGTTACTTATACAGAACAACAACAGCAGGAGAACGGGGAAGAGGACGCTGACAACAGTCTGAGGCGTGCCTGACAAACCTGTCGTCCCGGGAGAATACGTCACACACCGGCTGGTACGAGTTCACCACAAGAGTGGAAGTCCCTTCTCCCATCTTCTCCCAGGATATAAATGAGGCAACTGACGGCAGGGACACGCCTTACCCACCACCAAACACACACACACACACTAGCTGCCGATGTCAGTTGTCAGTAGTGAGGTCACGTGTACAGCCAGCAGCAACCAGACAGCAAAGAGCCCATAGTTTTACCATCCACGGTTATAAAAACATTACAAAAAACAACGCGCTCGTCAAGCCAAAAGCAATAATCTCGTGTCCAGACCCGACAGCACCAGCAGCTCTCTCATGTCAACTCACAACAACAACAACAATAGCAGCAGCAGCAGCAACAGCAACAGCAACAACAACAACAACAACAACAACAACAACAACGATTACACCCAAAACACATTATCACGCCACGGACATTCTGCAATTGCATAAGTTTTTTTTTTTTTTTTTGAAACTCGAAGAAAACTGTTCACTTCGAATACAGTGGTAGCTGTTGTTAGAGGGAACGGAGTATTTCACACAGAAAGCTCTGGCTGAACACTGAACAAAACTCAGAATTTTTTCTAGGCCTATTTGACACTGTAATTATACTGCACTCTCCTAACAAAACATTCTGATATGGTGATTTACGTGGACGTGGGTTTTCCTTCAAAAACTCATGAATCAACGAAACAAAACAATGAAACTACTGAACAGTGCCACATGACTGTCTGGTTAAAGTGAGCATTTCATCTAAAAAAACTCAAAAAAATGACTCAGACAATAAAAATTGTGGTGAATGACTGTGAAGATAACTTACACTTTGACCAGCTGACTATGCAAAACTCGGCTAAAGTCCATCATCTCAGACCGGGTTCTGACATCCATGGGCGGGGCGGACAAGAACTGCCCTCCCACACACAAACACTGACCCCGGGGATAACGTGTATCCGAGCCACAGCTCACACAATCTTATCCATCGTTATGAAGTCCCACTGACCAACTCCAAACCTGCAGTATCGCACAAGCCGTTTCTCCACAAAACATTGTCCAGGCATTGTACCAAGGGAACGTCAGTCGTCTGGTCATCTCCTTACATGAATGGACGTTCTAACGTCTGCAGCTGCCAATAGCGCCAAAACTTCTGGCTTCCCCGACAGTTTCTCAACTTTTCATATCCTTGCAAGTTCACAGCATGCGTTTCGTATCTACATTCCAATCTTCAATGGTCTTGTAATTTCCAAGTGACATTTATTTCACGACCTGCCACACCTCGAAGAATTGTACAAGGGAGTAATCATTATACGTCAGAACCTGTCCTTATCGGGCACATCTGCACAACTGAGTACATAATGAACATGTCAGATGTTTTGTTTCTGTTCGCTTTTTTTTTTTTTTTTTACACACAGACCCAAGGGATAAAATTAGTATCCTCATAAAGTTGGTTCTCCGTCTATTGTTTCCCCAGTGAAGAGACACATTCTAGTAACATCACAACACACAGTTTCAATAGCATTATTTGTCCATCGTCGTTCATACCAGAATCCCAGAATGAGAAAGTGTGCTTTGCCTGCAGCTTCCAGCCAACAGACAGACCTAGACCGTTCTGCACCACTGAAGTCTGTCAGCCAATAGAGCCCAAACGTTCACAGATCAGCTGACGGAGGTTGTCAGAAAGACAAGTAAACACAGGGGACAATTTCAGAACGTCGCTAGTCCAAGGACAAGGACTAAACATTTACCGGTTTCCACCAAGATAATCGTATTTCAAACCTGCGGAACCAACACTCCGCAACTCACAACTCACGGAACCAACACTCCACAACTAACGGAACCAACACTCCATACTTCAAACCTACGGAACCAACTCTCCGCACTTCACAACTCAGGGAACCAACACTCCACGCTTCACAACTAACGGAACCAACACTCCATACTTCAAACCTACGGAACCAACTCTCCGCACTTCACAACTCAGGGAACCAACACTCCATACTTCACTACTTATGGAACCAACTCTCCACACTTCACAACTCAGAGAAACAACACTCCAGACGGAACCAACATTCCATACTTCACTACTCACACTAAAACCGCAACAAAACAGACTTGACACAGTGCAGGAAGCCACGTTTAACTCCACAGTTCACCATCCACACTAAAACCGCAACAAAACAGACTTGACACAGTGCAGGAAGCCACGTTTAACTCCACAGTTCACCATCCACACTAAAACAGAGACAAAACAGACTTGACACAGTGCAACAAGCCACGTTTAACTCCACAGTTCACCATCCACACTAAAACAGAGACAAAACAGACTTGACACAGTGCAGGAAGCCACGTTTAACTGCACAGTTCACCATCCACACTAAAACCGCAACAAAACAGACTTGACACAGTGCAGGAAGCTACGTTTAACTCCACAGTTCACCATCCACACTAAAACCGCAACAAAACAGACTTGACACAGTGCAGGAAGCCACGTTTAACTCCACAGTTCACCATCCACACTAAAACAGAGACAAAACAAGACTTGACACATTGCAGGAAGCCACGTTTAACTCCACAGTTCACCATCCACACTAAAACAGAGACAAAACAGACTTGACACAGTGCAGGAAGCCACGTTTAACTGCACAGTTCACCACCCACACTAAAACCGCAACAAAACAGACTTGACACAGTGCAGGAAGCCACGTTTAACTCCACAGTTCACCATCCACACTAAAACAGAGACAAAACTAATTTGACCCCAGCACAAGAAGGGCTACAAAAACTTCAACTCTGAGACGGTGGCAAAAAATCTTCACTTAGTCAAGACTTGTACACTTGTACACAACCGTCATCACCGATTACCACTGTCTCTCTAGGCCGCTGTTTTTTTCCACATGGTTCAGACTCTGCTTTGCTGAAGACAAACATTGTGCAACACTGCAGTACAATCCAGGGGGAGAAACCCCACCACATCATTTCCATAATGGCCACAATATCAACTGATTTGATTAGGCTACAAGGGATTATGGCCCATCTCAGGTCAACAAAATAGGTAACATTTTTTCCCCTCCTACCTCCGCCCATCTCCTACAAGAAGATATTCCTGTGACAGCTAATGAGATTTCCCCGGACGAGCAGCTAAATCTCAGCCAAGCCCTGTAGTCCCGTTCTGTTGACATCCTGTTGCTACTTCAGACCATTCACCACCAAATGTTGTCCCCCCCCCCCCCCCAACCCCCTTTTCACGTCGTACTTTCCACGCCAGATTAGCCTCGTTATTACGGTGTCCGTAGAGGCCACGGAACGTTCGTAAAACAACATGCAACCACAACAATGCTGCATTCACCACAACAACTTGCCAAGTTTTCGTCATTTGCTACCCCCATTTATTCACATTTGTCGCCGTCTCCTCCTTGTCATCTGAACCCTTCTGGAAACGTCAAGAATTCTATGCGTTTTGAGATTTCAGCTGTGAGGTCTAAACCACTGCAGGACGAACTGTCGGAGGGACAACTCTTGAACTGCTCTTGGCCAATCAAGGACAGAGATACTATGTCTCGTCTAATCTCAGAAAACACACTACATGTATTCTGCCATTTAATACAAATACAGCTACATAGCGTTCGGTCCAAGTCAGATAATGACCAAATTAACATCACATTTTGTGGTAAATAACATTTTTAGTATTTGGCAGGGGCATTGTCATATTGTGTACCACGCTCCAGTGGTCAGGAGCCAGTGTGCCCGTGATCTACTGCTGTTCACCACATATCCGCACACATTCGCACCGCAGGGAGAGTGAATCAGACTTGGTGCAAGATCATAGTAGTTGTCTGTTCCACGGCAAGTTCTTGACGCAGAGTGAGAGGGTGGAGGGAGAACAGGTGCTTTTTCGGAACAGTGAGAGGGAGAGAGGGAGAGACAGGGGGAGAGAGGGAGAGACAGGGGGAGAGAGAGAGAGAGAGAGAGGAGACAGAGATGGTGAGAAAGAAGGTGAGAGAGAGACAGAGGGTGAGAAGAAGAGAGAGAGAGAGAGACAGCGAGAGAAAGAGAGAGAGAGGGTGAGAGAGAGGGAGAGGGTGAGAGAGAGAGGGTGAGAGAGAGGGTGAGAGAGAGAGGGTGAGAGAGAGAGCGAGACAGCGAGAGAAAGAGAGAGAGAGAGAGATCCCATATACTCCAGTTGTCCACGGACAGCCTATATATGAAGACACAGTTGCAGTACATTGTACCGGAAAGTTTGCCGCCTCTTTTACTTTCATTTGGATTTCATGTTTTACTCTGGACCTTTGTATACATTTCTTATACCCCTTCTTTTTGTGTGTGTGTGTGTGTGTAAAATATAACTGGGGTGGGGGACAGGAGGTGTGCATTAAACAGAAGC
The DNA here is from genome assembly GCA_963931925.1 of Onchidella celtica. Taxonomy (NCBI): domain Eukaryota; kingdom Metazoa; phylum Mollusca; class Gastropoda; order Systellommatophora; family Onchidiidae; genus Onchidella; species Onchidella celtica. Next base: position 748,066 of record OZ007577.1, read on the forward strand.
ATTCTGATAAATAAGCAGAAACGGACAGTTCGAGTAGGTCAGCAAGCAAACTTCTAGTTCTATGATCTATGGTCCATCCCACGAGATGGCCAGGGAAATGGGGAAGAGATTTGGTTGGGGAGGAGGGGGTTGTGATCTCCAGTGGGAGACAGAACCCCGTGCATTTTCAGCAAAGAATCCCCCCCCCCCTCCATCACCAAACACACACAAACACTTACATATAAATACATACACACACACACACACACTATAAATTTGTGGTAAATGAGCGGGCCGTGTTCCCCTAAGGCCGTGGATCCATGGCAGAGACAAATGAGGTCATCAGTTTATGCGCTCGGTGTGTAGTTTTCCTGGGACATTTGTGTTATCAAAGTCTGCATTACTTCTACATTCTTTGGTGTTATACAGGCACAAGGAAAACAAAACACCCGTGCAGGGTGGAAACAAATCACCTTGTGGTACCCTGGTATTAAAAGAAAGTTTCAGTCTGCCGTACCCGTGGGTAAACACTGGCGTGAAAGGGAACTATGTGGTCTTGTGATGCCTTGGTTTGAAGAGGAAAAGAATTAAATCTATTTTAAGAAAGTCCTGGACATAAATACGCTCGCGGAAACAAACACTAACTTGATACTGACCCCTAGTTGTGCTATGAAGCACCCGTACGTAAACAACGACACCAAGCTACATTCTGATACCCGGTATAATTATCATCTGCGTTTCAACTTGACAAAACTGTTTTATTCACTTTTCTCAAAACTATGAAATACGAGAAAGGCAATTATGTTAGGGCAGTGACGTCATCTTTGTGTCTTAATACAATGTGCACTTTTTTTTTCACGGCATCACTTCATGGGTAACTTTCATCTCGTTCCATGGCTTAGACGTTACTTTCATTTTACTTCATGGCTTAGATAGTTACTTTCATCTTGTTCCATGGCTTTAGACGTTACTTTCATTTTACTTCATGGCTTAGACGTTACTTTCATTTTACTTCATGGCTTAGATAGTTACTTTCATCTTGTTCCATGGCTTTAGACGTTACTTTCATTTTACTTCATGGCTTAGACGTTACTTTCATTTTACTTCATGGCTTAGATAGTTACTTTCATCTTGTTCCATGGCTTAGACGTTACTTTCATTTTACTTCATGGCTTAGATAGTTACTTTCATCTTGTTCCGTGGCTTAGACGGTTATTTTCAGCTTCGGACCTCCACACACATACACATTGGCGGACGTACTGCTCTGCGGAAATATAAGTCAGGACTCGCAGACAGCTCGTACTGATGTAATATTCTACAAATATTTCATAGTCTCATTTATGTATTGTTCGACTGTTTTATCTGTTCAATTTGCCATTTATTTCTGTTGTTGTTCTGCCTGACGAAGGTGTTTAGCCCAAATATTGATTTTTTTTTTTTTCTCCTGTCTTCCCATTTTCTTCACGCTTTGGTGTATCGTTTGGGTATCATTTTTTACGTGAGGTTCTGATACATACAACTTTTTCTTTTTGCCATTTTTGACTTTGCTTTGAGCCGTGCTGCGACCTCCCCACCCCCCCCCCTCCCCAGTCTTTCTGTGTTTTGTTCTTTTGCAATACAGATATTTCTTGTACAATATCCGTCTGTTAACTTTCTACTCTTTCAAGACCACCATCCATCCTCAGTACAGCTCAGTTTGAACACGGACCCGACACTGAAAACTTCTGGTTCCTGTATAATTCTGTCCGAGTTTTTCCCTGACGTTCGTGTAAACTCGAGCGCGGCATATGTCAGGGCTTTCTGGGCAGCCACAACACTTATCTCAATGGCTACGGCCAGCTTTGCACGTCATTTTCGGCTTAAACAACAGCAGCCTGCCAAATCATGTTACATGATCCAGAGGATTCTCAGCCAAAGAACGCCAGCAGCTAACACCCCCCCCCCTCCCGGCACAATTATCCTTGTCGTGCTCGCACTTCACAGGTTGTTTGTGTTGTGTTTTTTTCTTCTTTTTCTTCCTCACAGAATACCCCAGTTAATGCCAACATCTGCCCCCATAGGCCTACCTCACTTTTCCCATCTTTATCTTTCTCTGCCCATGTTCCCACCTTTATCTTTCTCTGCCCATCTTTATCTTTCTCTGCCCATGTTCCCATCTTTATCTTTCTCTGCCCATGTTCCCATCTTTGTCTTTCTCTGCCCATGTTCCCATCTTTATCTTTCTCTGCCCATGTTCCCATCTTTATCTTTCTCTGCCCATGTTCCCATCTTTATCTTTCTCTGCCCATGTTCCCATCTTTATCTTTCTCTGCCCATGTTCCCATCTTTATCTTTCTCTGCCCATGTTCCCATCTTTATCTTTCTCTGCCCATGTTCCCATCTTTATCTTTCTCTGCCCATGTTCCCATCTTTATCTTTCTCTGCCCATGTTCCCATCTTTATCTTTCTCTGCTCATGTTCCCATCTTTATCTTTCTCTGCCCATGTTCCCATCTTTATCTTTCTCTGCCCATGTTCCCGTCTTTATCTTTCTCTGCCCATGTTCCCATCTTTATGTTTCTCTGCCCATGTTCCCATCTTTATGTTTCTCTGCCCATGTTCCCATCTTTATGTTTCTCTGCCCATGTTCCCATCTTTATGTTTCTCTGCCCATGTTCCCACCTTTATCTTTCTCTGCCCATGTTCCCATCTTTATGTTTCTCTGCCCATGTTCCCATCTTTATGTTTCTCTGCCCATGTTCCCATCTTTATCTTTCTCTGCCCATGTTCCCATCTTTATGTTTCTCTGCCCATGTTCCCATCTTTATGTTTCTCTGCCCATGTTCCCATCTTTATGTTTCTCTGCCCATGTTCCCATCTTTATCTTTCTCTGCCCATGTTCCCATCTTTATGTTTCTCTGCCCATGTTCCCATCTTTATCTTTCTCTGCCCATGTTCCCATCTTTATCTTTCTCTGCCCATGTTCCCATCTTTATCTTTCTCAAGACTAACCCATCAAACCGATTATCTGAACTCCATTTTGAGAGCTCCATTGTAATAATAAAAGTATGTTTCAAGAAGATCAATATGACAGTGCCAAGCGCCATCTCCAGCCATCAGCAGTTATACAGACAATCTCAATGTTGCCATGCTACAATCCAGACTGACTGGACTTCAGGGTGACCATTATAGCACACCTCACGCTCCTTTTTGTGTTCTCACATTAAGTTCTCACCAGCCCTCGAGTCGTAGAGGTCAAAAGGCACACTCAGATGAAAACTATATACATGTAATAGATGAGGGAGAGACAATGAGTGAGTCAGTGAAAAGTGAGTGAGCGGGTGAGCGAGTGATTGAGTGAGTGAGTGAGTGAGAGTAGGTAAGTGTGGATCTCTCCTCTCTCTCTCTGTTCGCCTTTGGGGCCGACAGGAAGAAAGAAAAACAGGACAAATGAACATACACAGCCCCCAACAGTCGCCAAACTTCTTCCGTGCACATAAATTTGTTCTGCACACCAAAAAGCATTGGTCTACACAACCCGCTGCTGGGGTTACATTGCTGGTAGTACAAGTGCACGAAACACAGTCAGATAGACAGGGGGTGAACTGGTTCAGCAGTGGGGGAAAATACAAGGGGAAATTGGGGAGGGCCAGCTTAACCCTTTAATTACGAAGCATCTAATATTAGACGCTCAAGTTTGGCCCCTAACAGGAACGAAAAAAAGCTGGCAATGGGGTTATCCACGGCTATTTTTGTTTTCCTTCTAGATTCCCTTTTTCAGGCCAAAAAAAAACAACAAAAAACGTAAAACTAGGAAAAAAATTCCGTTGTCGAAGAGCAGAATCGAATGGAGATGGGACAATAATGCCAACATATTGCAGCTAAGTTACCTGGCAGGACTGGCGCGCACACAGAATTTTGTACAGGGAACTCAACACCTTCCTCGCGTTTCTTCTGAACTCTCTGGCGAGTTTAGGGTTCAGTGATTTGCCCATTTTTTGCGAAATATTCCTCGGTGGCGCCTATTTGTCAGCTTGTGTCGAGCCTGTTGCGTCTACGACCATAATTCATTTGTTCCTGCCAAATTTCACAGAAATCCGTGCCGTGGTTTTCTCGTGTGTTGGTAACAAGCAAGGTTTCTCTTGTACTTTTGTACAAAATGCGTTTTGGGGGGGGGGGGGGCAGGTGGAACAGTCCTGAACTCACGGACAGTTGCCCTCATTTCTCCAAACGAATGACTGGTAGCGCTTATTCATCTACATAATATTAGACGAGAGAGAGAGCGACGGATAGGGGGGGGGGGTGGCTAGGGGGAAAATGGGTCAACAAACAAATTGGCACAGACTCCAGGCCCCTGTATATCCCGACATGACGTCATTCTAATCAGTTCCGCCCTCTGACCTTTCTTGCTAGGTGGAGTGAAAGAGAAAAGGAGATGAGATATAGAGCCGCCTGGTGGGCCCATAGATATGGGTATGTGGGTCTTGTCCCTTCATTGGGGCACGTGCGGTGTTAGAGTGGCGGAGAGATGGGCTTCTGAGTTTTTGAGACTGAGTCAGGGGTTTCACGGCAGGATAACGGCCGCATGACGCCCTTCACGGTCTGTTTGAACACGTACGTCATGTTTGGTAGTCAGAGCTTCCAAATTTCACATCACAATTAAACTCTTTCGTATAATTTTATCACATTGGGGATTGGGGATGAGGGGATCGGGGGATGATGGGGTGGGGGGGGGGGGGTGGGAGGGTGGGGGCTCAGCCACAGACAGGGAAAAACGGTGGGGATTCCGCCATAAAAGACGGAAGATGGTGGGAGCACGCAAAAAAGACGGAGGACGCCGGAGGCTCCGCCGGAGGCAGGGAGAAGGGTGGAGTTAGAGGCAGGAGAACGACCAAGAGGTGGCACCAGCGTAGAACAGCAAACTTTGTCACGAGCGACCGTGACCAGGAAACTGAAATGCAGGTCCGTCAAGATCCGTCCTACATGATCAGTGCTAGAGCGGGGAAATCCAATGAACACCAGCATATTTACTTTACTCAAGATGACAAGGTCAGACACAGCCGTACAGGTTACAGATAGATACACACAGCAAACGTTTGTCAAGTAAGTGTATTGTTCGACCCCCCCCCCCTACTTATGTCATCGCCTCCTCTAATACAGAGAAAACATCTAATGAAAGAATCCACCTTTCCTCTGAAGATCGTCATCTGCTTCGCTCCACCTGAGGAGTTTCTTACCACAGACAGACACTCTGCCATTGACCGGCAGTTGTAAAACAAAAACATGCAAACAAAAAGTGGGGAGGGAGGGGGGGGGGGGTCAGGTGGAAGTGTACGAATCCACAAACCCGGGGTACGCCACTGTAACCATGGCGACACCCGTCATGACTGCTACACTACACGCGCAGGTGTCACCACTTACAACCATTTTCACCACACGCTACACCACAAGATAATGAACAAAAAAACTATACAGACACAACAGCGACAACAATAAACCACAACTTCAACACCACCACCACCACCAACAATAACAACAAGTAAGATAAAAACCTCCATGCTAAAGTTTTGAGGTTGAGTTGGGGGAAAGCACGTGGACATCATAATGGTCACATCTGTGCTAGGTAGGGCCAGATAAAGCCATTTAGAGGCTCTAAGAACGTACAAGATTTTGGTGCCCCCATAAATTGTATCATGTAATTCAAACTATAAATAAAAATAAACCATAGAATAAAATTCTACTTATTGTCATTTATTCTGGGAGACCATTTTTTTCGTGGACCCTTGTTCAGCTGCACCATATGGTCCATAGTAAATCCCCTTCTCTCGATCCTTATTTTGCCTACTGGTTAATCCAGCCCTGGTGCTAGGAATAAGCAAACCGACAGATACTAAGACAGAGTATATAACAGAAAGATAAGAGCAGAAGGAGAGAATGATGTGAGAAAGACTTACCTGACGTATGTAAAAGATCCCGAAGGGCGCCTTACGGCTTTGTTGTGACGAAACTTGTTAGCCAAACTATTGGGGCCATGGTAGGAGCTGTGACGTTTGATGGCGCTCTGCAATACACACAAACAAACACACTGCAGACAATGGCAAGGTTTATAGACTGAGTTCTGTTGTAATGAAAGAAAACCTAACATTGAGTTCAGTTGTAATGAAAGAAAACCTAACATTGAGTTCAGTTGTAATGAAAGAAAACCTAACATTGAGTTCAGTTGTAATGAAAGAAAACCTAACATTGAGTTCAGTTGTAATGAAAGAAAACCTAACATTGAGTTCTGTTGTAATGAAAGAAAACCTAACATTGAGTTCAGTTGTAATGAAAGAAAACCTAACATTGAGTTCAGTTGTAATTAAACTAAAAACCTAACATTAAGCTCAGTTGTAATGAAAGAAAACCTGACATTATCAGTTCAGTTGTAATTAAACAACAAAAAAACTAACATTAAGCTCAGTTGTAATGAAAGAAAACCTGACATTGAGTTCAGCTGTAATGAACAAAAAAACAACTGCGCATGAGTTCAGAAGTAATGAAAAAAAAAAAAGAAGCGTGAGTTCAGCTGTAATGAAAGAAGGTAAATGGTTCTGCTCTGAGGTAAGTTCAAAGACAGCAACATTTGCATTCCACCAGTGTCAGATATAGACAAAGAAAAAAAAAATTCACAAGTCATTAGTAAACACACACACACAACATTTGAAACCACACACACGAATCGCATTTATGTTGATCCTTCCAATGCACAAGACCCCCTCCTCTCCCCCCCCCCCCCTACTTGACTTTCTGTCATTTTGGCTTCTGTGTGCCGATTTGGCAAGTACACGTGTTGACGGCATCATACACCAAACCTAGAAACGTTCACAAATGAAGCCGATACCACATCTTCATCCAATCTCTACATCTTTAAACAAGACGACAAAATGGTGGAGAGAGGGAGAGAGACAGAAAGAGAGAGAGAGAGAGAGAGGAGAGAGACAGACAGACAGACAGACAGACAGACAGACAGACGCCAAGGCTAATCTGTCTGTTCTGCCAGACTGTTCCTGCCACATTCAGAGCGTGAAGAAATCTGTAGCTTTTTCTACCTACCTTTTTGATTGTCGACCCCAGACGGGAGATAACCTTGTCTGATTACGTCCCCCTGGTTACCCACAATCAAGAAAAGCTTCCCAGCTAATGAACGTAATTACCAATAAACTGCACAAACCCACAGTGGATCTGTTTATAACTACCCGCTACCTCCTTGTTCACAAACTGTTGAGAAGTGGCCAAAAAAGGTTATGTCTGCACGACTACACTCGCTATAATTATGCACATAAAGTACATAATTATGCACATATAGTAGTGCAGTTGGGGAATCGTCTTCTAGACGGACCAACTATGAAAGAAGAAGAAGAAGAAATACACGCAACACAGAGTATTACATTTACAAAGCCTTGGGTTCAACAAAAAGAATAGATTGATATAACTAAGAGTTGAAAACTGAAGCCCGGAACTCCGAGATCACAAAACTTAGAAACATACCGGTACAGTTTTCACAGAACTTCCTGAAAAAATGATGTGGTTTGTGATGCACGAATGAAACTTGTGTGCGTGCGTGTGTGTGTGTGGGTGTGCGTGCGTGCGCGCGCGCGTGTGTGTGTGTGTGTGCGTGTGTGTGTTACGCTGAGCCAGGACAATTTCCAAACTTGGGCCGCAGCTTTTCCATTCCGCTTTTCCTTGCTGGGTTTTCATGTGGACGGACACGGAAACTGGGACTTCAAAAACCCTTCACAGAATGATCTAGAGACCGCGTTGTCATGTTGAAGCAAACCGCGTGTCCGTACACAGGGGAACACTCTCTCTTTTTACCACTTTACATTTTTTTTTTGGCTTGATGGTTTACGTTTCCCTACACACAAAAGCCCAGCTTTACATTCCTAGCTTTCCCTGTCCGTAGTTCTCATCCATGTCCGTGTCTAGTTCTCATCCATGTCCGTGTCTAGTTCTCATCCATGTCCGTGTCTAGTTCTCATCCATGTCCGTGTCTAGTTCTCATCCACGTCCGTGTCTAGTTCTCATCCATGTCCGTGTCTAGTTCTCATCCACGTCCGTGTCTAGTTCTCATCCACGTCCGTGTCTAGTTCTCATCCACGTCCTTGTCTAGTTCTCATCCATGTCCGTGTCTAGTTATCATCCATGTCCGTGTCTAGTTCTCATCCATGTCCGTGTCTAGTTCTCATCCATGTCCGTGTCTAGTTCTCATCCATGTCCATGTCTAGTTCTCATCCATCTCCGTGTCTAGTTATCATCCATGTCCGTGTCTAGTTATCATTCATGTCCGTGTCTAGTTATCATCCATGTCCGTGTCTAGTTATCATCCATGTCTGTATCTAGTTATCATCCATGTCCGTGTATAGTTCTCATCCATGTCCGTGTATAGTTATCATCCATGTCTGTGTATAGTTATCATCCATGTCTGTATCTAGTTATCATCCATGTCCGTGTATAGTTCTCATCCATGTCCGTTTCTAGTTATCATTCATGTCCGTGTCTAGTTATCATTCATGTCTGTGTCTAGTTATCATTCATGTCCGTGTCTAGTTATCATCCATGTCCGCGTCTAGTTATCATCCATGTCTGTATCTAGTTATCATTCATGTCCGTGTCTAGTTATCATCCATGTCCGTGTCTAGTTATCATCCATGTCTGTGTCTAGTTATCATTCATGTCCGTGTCTAGTTATCATTCATGTCTGTGTCTAGTTCTCATTCAAGTCCGTGTCTAGTTATCATCCATGTCCGTGTCTAGTTATCATCCATGTCTGTGTCTAGTTATCATCCATGTCTGTATCTAGTTATCATTCATGTCCGTGTCTAGTTATCATCCATGTCCGTGTCTAGTTATCATCCATGTCTGTGTCTAGTTATCATTCATGTCTGTGTCTAGTTAACATCCATGTCTGTGTCTAGTTATCATTCATGTCCGTGTCTAGTTATCATTCATGTCCGTGTCTAGTTATCATCCATGTCCGTGTCTAGTTATCATCCATGTCCGTGTCTAGTTATCATCCATGTCCGTGTCTAGTTATCATCCATGTCTATGTCCAGTTATCATTCATGTCTGTATCTAGTTATCATTCATGTCCGTGTCTAGTTATCATCCATGTCTGTGTCTAGTTATCATCCATGTCTGTGTCTAGTTATCATCCATGTCTGTATCTAGTTATCATTCATGTCCGTGTCTAGTTATCATCCATGTCTGTGTCTAGTTATCATCCATGTCTGTGTCTAGTTATCATCCACGTCTGTATCTAGTTATCATTCATGTCCGTGTCTAGTTATCATCCATGTCTGTGTCTAGTTATCATTCATGTCTGTGTCTAGTTAACATCCATGTCTGTGTCTAGTTATCATTCATGTCCGTGTGTAGTTATCATTCATGTCCGTGTCTAGTTATCATCCATGTCCGTGTCTAGTTATCATCCATGTCCGTGTCTAGTTATCATCCATGTCCGTGTCTAGTTATCATCCATGTCTATGTCCAGTTATCATTCATGTCTGTATCTAGTTCTCATTCATGTCCGTGTCTAGTTATCATCCATGTCTGTGTCTAGTTATCATCCATGTCCGTGTCTAGTTATCATCCATGTCCGTGTCTTGTTATCATCCATGTCCGTGTATAGTTATCATCCATGTCCGTGTATAGTTATCATCCATGTCTGTGTTTTGTTATCATCCATGTCCGTTTATAGTTATCATCCATGTCTGTGTCTAGTTATCATCCATGTCCGTGTACAGTTATCATCCATGTCCGTGTCTTGTTATCATCCATGTCCGTGTCTAGTTATCATCCATGTCCGTGTCTAGTTATCATCCATGTCCGTGTATAGTTATCATCCATGTCCTTGTCTAGTTATTATCCATGTCCGTGTATAGTTATCATCCATATCCGTGTATAGTTATCATTCATGTCCGTGTCTAGTTATCATCCATGTCCGTGTCTTGTTATCATCCATGTCTGTGTTTAGTTATCATTCATATCCGTGTATAGTTATCATTCATGTCCGTGTCTAGTTATCATTCATGTCCGTGTCTAGTTATCATTCATGTCCGTGTCTAGTTATCATCCATGTCCATGTCTAGTTATCATCCATGTCTGTGTCTAGTTATCATCCATGTCTGTGTCTAGTTATCATCCATGTCCGTGTATAGTTATCATCCATGTCCGTGTCTTGTTATCATCCATGTCCGTGTATAGTTATCATCCATGTCTGTGTCTAGTTATCATCCATGTCCGTTTCTAGTTATCATCCATGTCGTTGTCTAGTTATCATCCATGTCCTTGTCTAGTTATCATCCATGTCCGTGTATAGTTATCATCCATGTCCGTGTATAGTTATCATCCACGTCCGTGTACAGTTATCATCCATGTCCGTGTATAGTTATCATCCATGTCCGTGTATAGTTATCATCCATGTCCGTGTATAGTTATCATCCATGTCCGTGTATAGTTATCATCCATGTCCGTGTATAGTTATCATCCATATCCGTGTATAGTTATCATCCATGTCCTTGTCTAGTTATCATCCATGTCCTTGTCTAGTTATCATCCATGTCCGTGTCTAGTTATCATCCATGTGAACTTTTAGTTGTGTGATGGCGTTTTCTGACTCTGCATCCAATGATCACGCTGCAGAAAATATTGCACATCAAGATGTCCCGGAAAGTCGGTGTTTGTAGGACCGGGAAAGTCTGTGTTTGTAGGACCGGGAAAGTCGTTGTTTGTAGGACCGGGAAAGTGGGTGTTTGTAGGACCGGGAAAGTCGGTGTTTGTAGGACCGGGAAAGTCGGTGTTTGTAGGACCAGGAAAGTCGGTGTTTTATAGGACCGGGAAAGTCTGTATTTGCAGGACCGGGAAAGTCGGTGTTTGTAGGACCGGGAAAGTCGGTGTTTGTAGGACCGGGAAAGGCTGGGCTGCTCTTGTTGGTTTTACATAAAATCCACTTTTAAAGGAAAGCTAAACTCTAACAGTAATAGGAAACCAGCCACACGTGGCCAGCGCCAGCCCTCAACAAATTAGAAAATGAAAACCAAAAAAACTGTGACAAAGCAATATAGAGAGAGAGAGAGAGAGAGACGGGGTGGGGGGTACCTGGCTAGTCTAGTGCCATCCAAAACGTGCGCGCCGATGTATGTATGTAATGTAATGTAATGTAATGTAATGTAATGTCTGCATGTACGTTCGTGTATGCGTGTGCGTGTTGAGCATATCTATGTTGCGTCTGTATGTTTGTGTGTATGCGTGTGTAAGTGTATGTGTGAGTAAGTGTATATATGTGCCCGTATGTGTATGTATGTGTGTGTACGTGTATGGGTATGTGTGTGTAGTGTTTATTTTTATTTTATTTCATTTTCATTTGGTTCAATCAGCTTGGCAACTCCATACCTCAAGGATTACTTCTCAAAGGAACAACAGCACAGACAGACAGCACATCGGCACGATTACCTGGCCAATTAGCACAGCCATGCATTGAACCATTAATTAACATGCCAGCCAGAGCCTGGACTCATTTAACACCTGTGTCCATGACGACTAGAGCTGACTTAGGAAATTCCAAACAACGTTCGGAAATAAACTGGGCTTGTCCCAAGCGGTAATCAATCTTTTCCATCCTCTTTCCACCATCATCCACAACATACCACAAAAATAACATCAACTATTGTAAATCACAAGGTGTTGTTGTTGTTGTTGTTACCTGTTGCCCACTGTGACTGGCACATGGAACCAGGGCAGTGAGAGAGCAGAGATCATCCGCCGAGACATTCAACATGTTTGATGCTGGAGGTTTAGCCAAGCACCATGAAAAAGGTTAGGTCTGCACGACTACATTCGCTATAATTATGCACATAAAATTCACACAGGGCGGGGCCATCCTGTCTACAGGCTACAGGCGAACTAGTTCTGGTAGATTCATTTCCTCCACAAAACACACATAAATTCCATAGGAATCTTGCTCTAAGCACATTCGATCAAAACACAGCAAATTCCTTTTCCTCAAAAGTAATCCAACAGTGTATTTCTCTATCACAATAGCTTCACTAGACTGTCCAAACATCTAGTTACACTAACTGAAAAAAATCATTACACTGGAGGAAGAAATCTAGCATTTCAGACGCACTTCAACATCAACCCACCATTTTCTAGGACACAAAACCCTCGATCCTTCCCCTGGCTTGCTGGTGTATAAACACGTTTCCCACTACACGTGACATCAATGTTTCAATGTGTTGCTGACAGTCAGATTTCTCATAATACAGACAAGCACGTCGTCTCCTGAGGGCTAAGCCAGACCAAGGCTGGCGTAGGCCCCACACTGGTGGCTCACCACCTACATTTAATTACATGTACATGTATTATAATAATGCATCCCACTAAAATACTACTAACAACCCATACAGCGGCGGTATGGGCAGTTAGTGTTACACTGTGATGCATAATCATTAGGTGATGAGCCACCAGTGTGGGGCCTACGCCACTCTTGGTCTGGTTTACCCCTTTAGAATGAGAAGCTTCTATCTTCTCCACTTTCTGGCTGAACTGAGTCCCACACTACACACTACTTCTTCAGGCCTTCTCCATTGTGTGTCAAAGTATCAAGCAGATTCGGTGTGCAATTTGTAAGTATTACTAAAAAGAAAAAAAAATTCCTTGTTCTAAACGCCTACAAGCACGTGAAACTTCAATCCTGGATTTCAAAAGAGTTGACCTAAGGCAGTTAAAATCTTGTCATATAACGGGACGAAGCGCAAAAATTTTTCTGCTTATAATATCAAAACTTTTCAAAATATCACACACGTCACTTTGTGAGAATGTACATCTCACCAGATGCAGTGACATGGTAGGCGTAACTAAAAAGCACCAAGAACATTGATACACCATTACGTGAAACAGACGACGCGACTCAGAGGCACTACAACACGGATCCCCGTGCTAGACACGTCAGTTTCCCAGAACTATTCCCACTCCAATCCTGTATGAAATGGCGTATCATCACACGGAACAACAAACATGCGTACACAACTGACATATCAGTCAGGACTGCGCTGCTCACTTCACCTCCAGTACAACAAAACGTTGACAATGTCACAATCATTTCTGAGTGAGCTAGCTAGACAGAATTGTGACGATCACAACATCCATCCATACCAACGTTTGCTCGAGTACCACTTATGGAGTGTTCACCGTGAACTCCCAACACACCAGCGACCCTCAAACAAGATCGGCTTGGCCCCCAAGGACAACACTTATCGTATTAAAAAAAAATATTATATATATAATAATATGGCTGGAGTATTCCAATGTGGTGCAAGTTTGGTCCTTTTTTTTTTGTCTTGCCTCGAATGACAGCATGTGCGGTGGTTTCAAAATGTATAGAATTAATTTAATTTTCCCAGGAATTAACTATTCTAACCACGACGTCACCTTTGTATGGCATTGGTGTGTTGACTGCTCCTGTGGTTTCAGGCAAATTCAAATGACGGTTAAATTCAGTGATCCTTTTTTTCCCTCTATGCCTGTGATTAGCCCATGGCATGGGACACTGTGTTGGACACAATCATGTTCACCTTGCTGTAATTTCTCTGCCGAGAAACGAGTGCGCAGTGCCATCGTACACAAGCTTTCTAAAGCAAGACTGCAGATTATTTTCGGAAATTTTTCGATGAGACAGAAACAGAAAGGCCTGGGGGGGGGGAGGGGAGAAGGGGTCGACCGTGGGTAACGCCGGTTATCTCATCTTGTTCATTTAAAAAAAAAAAAAAGGTACCAGTCTTACCTGTAAGTTGGAGCAATGTTTGGGATTCTAATAATGTCAACTTGATCCAGTCCGACGGTAACGAGAGATAATGGCCCAGGTCCACTGGTCAGCATTTGGCCGCCACCAATCACCGGCCAACAAACCCACGGGCTGACTTAATAATAATAATAATAATGTATAGCATTTATATAGCGCATATCCATTTAAAATGCTCTATGCGCTTTAAGACTTCTCTTCTACCACTGTCTCCAACATCAGCTCTTGGTTCAAGTGGCAAGGGGGACCTTACTCTTCCTCCGGACTAAGTCTCTTGGGTCAAGTGGCAAGGGCGACCTTACTCTCTCTCAGGACTAAGCTCCCAATTGGTTAGCGCAGAGCAAGAGTGGGCCATCCCACATTTTCACTGTTTTTCAAATAATTGGCTCTATTCTATAGACACTGACTCAATCTTGCTCAAAATATCTTTTGTACTCCTTTTCTTGGTTGGTGGATATTTTAAACACCAAATCTTTGCTGATACAAATCACTAGAAAATGTTCAGTAGCGAAGAGTTTAGCCCTTATTCTCTCAAGACATCCAAAATGTGGGATGGCCCACTCTTGCTCTAAAGTGACCAATTACAGGTCAACATTTCGGTCAGGGGAGAAACGTTCTTGTTTTTATTTGATTGCAGTAATGAAGAAATTCAGTTTTATAAAGTGTTTGGTAAAAAATGCCGCTGTGGTCTGCCCGTAATACTTGGCCCACTTTTTTTTTGTATTGGTGTGCATTCTCTAGTTCAACTTCCCTTCTATGGCCATCTCATCTGTGAAGTGCGTACGTTCAGGTCAGTATGTGTGTGTGTGTGTGGTGTGCTGTGTTTGGAAAGGGGGGGCTTCCGCGTACGAAAAACGTACAAGGGGGAAGTTTGGGGAGCGTACGTCAGCTAAGTAGTTGAGGAGATAAATCGCAGAACCCTTCATTAACCACAGCCATGTGTCAGTCATTTAAATACAATTCTCTGTGACCAGTCATCTAAACACAACAATTCTCTGTGACCCAGTCATCTAAACACAACAATTCTCTGTGACCCAGTCATCTAAACACAACAATTCTCTGTGACCCAGTCATCTAAACACAACAATTCTCTGTGACCCAGTCATCTAAACACAACAATTCTCTGTGACCCAGTCATCTAAACATAACAATTCTCTGTGAAAAAAAAATAATTCTCTGTGACCCAGTCATCTAAACATAACAATTCTCTGTGACCCAGTCATCTAAACATAACAATTCTCTGTGAGCCAGTCACTTAAACTGTGCCAATAGCCGATATATAGGTTCTTCCGCTGGCCACGTTTATGCTAATTACCGATGTATCGGTGCACACGAATACTAGGCTATTTTGCTTCGGGAAGACAGAAAGTCGACTTTTTGTTCATAAATATTGCTGTAGTTAAATCTTCATTCATCTCTCCCACTCTTTTCTTTGTCTTAGCCGATGTCGAAAAATTCATGGCACACAAAGAGTTAAACACAACAGTCAACATCATTACTACATTACTGTTCAATTTTTACAGTGATCGGAGTCATTTTATTATATTTTCACCTTGCACGTGCTCCAACACTTTCCCAGCTCCAGAGACGTTCACTCCTCTTCAGCAAACAGAAAAATTTACTGTGTTTTCCTTACGGCTCAACGTTTCCTCCACGATCTATTTACAGAGGAAAATCTGTAGGTTAAATAGAAACACATGTAGACAGTCCGTGTCACCTGTCCATTGGCAAGTTGCCGTGTCAGGACTTGGAGTGAGGTCTAACCGGTCACAGACTCGGGGGTGACCAACTAAGCAGGGTTCTCGCCCAAAAGTTTTGACCTTTTCCCCAAAGATGTTATCACGAGTTTTAAATCAGTCTGGTGTGAGTTTTACGGCACGTCAACGGCCATTTTGCGCCCTCCACGGTCTATTTGGTTACACTTTATTTAATCATGTTTCGTACTCAAAGCTGTTAAGTTTAACATAGGCTTAAATACCTAAAAAAGTTGTCCTGTGTCGATCTGAAAAAAAAAATTCGTAAATCAGTACATGTATAATAGTTATTAAATCAAGCTGCAGATCTCAGCCTCTCTCAGAAAGGGCAGGATGCGTTGCGCTTCCTCGTCAGAAAATAATTCTTTCATAGATCCGCAGGCATAGTGCTTTCTTTTGATATGCATGACATCTACACATTGTGTAAAATATGATTTCTTGATAGTTGGCAACTGCATGCCACACATTCGAGGGGATATTCCCCCTCGGTAAAAAACGGTGTGTGAGATGGGTATGACCCAGACAGAGTCTACTAAGTACAATTAAAAAAATTTCATCTCTCCTATTGCGTTGAGAGGTCTGGGTCCACTGTCCCAGTTGATCTTGGATAAAGTGTAGCTAATCTGATGTTTGTCCACCCCATCGTTCCTGCCATTTTAAATGGGATTTCTTGTTTGTTTGTTTTTTTTAATTCAAGGTTATACAGGAGGTTGTGAGCCGCACCGTATCGCTAATGGAAAGCCATCCCTCTACCGCCACCCTCCTAATGGTCGTGCGCCGGTGTAAGGAGGGTAGGAGGTGCAGGAGGGGGGGGGGATGGTGAAGCTACCAGAATGAACAGCGGACACAGGGACAGGTGGGCTATATAATAACCAAACTCCAAGGTACCGACTTTACGACTCGCCCCTCAGTTCAATCTAGATTGACTACCGGTAATGCCATACATAGCAGACAAGTAAGACAGATGATTAGAGAACACAGGATTCGAGCGAACCTACTTTACGACTCGCCCCTCAGTTCAATCTAGATTGACTACCGGTAATGCCATACATAGCAGACAAGCAAGACAGATGATTAGAGAACACAAGATTCGAGCGAACCTACTTTACCTCGCCCCTCAGTTCAATCTATACTGACTAATGCCCACACATAGCAGACAAGCAAGTCCAATGATTAGAGAACACAACAAAGCTAATTGCCGCCTGACGTCGGTTTGGCGGAAGGAAAACCCCAGCAAGTCCCAGTGTGTAACTACCAGGAAACTGAATGCTAATCCAGGTCTTATGTAGGTCAAGAGCAGCTGAACTAATGATGCATCCAAGACTCCAATTCTCCGGACAACCAAGATACAACCAGGTCTGTGTTCAGTACCCCCCCCCCCAAACCCCCGCAAAGAAAAAAAAAAAACCATACGCTTATTCGTAAGACATTAAGAAATAGATCACTTTACCTAGCTTCTGTTGCACGAACTGAAATCCTTCCAAACGGTTCCCATAAGGAATTCATGGATTCTGAATGTCCGCAAGACATGTTATATTTACGGCAACTACACCCTCTATCTACCTGACAACTTTACAAGAGGCATGTGTCTGTCTGTCTGTCTGTACCAAAAAAGTGAGAAAAGAGCCAGGGGACTCCATGTTGGTGGGACGCGCGCCGCAGTGGGCTCTATTGTTTGTAACTTCTTTGGTCTGTACATTCTTGCGTTGGAGCCTGTTTGACCCTCAGTTGGGAAGAAAGCACTTCGATAACGGCCATGTGTGCGGGGAAAAACTAAGACAACAGACAGATTGACCAGATTGGTGAGACAGACAGACAGGATCCCTGCCAGAAGCGCCAGCCGATCACCTGCCTTTATAAACTTGCAAGAATAGATGAGAATCACAGGATTTCTTTCGCCCAGTGGCCTACACCACAGTGCATGACAACCACGAGTTTGTTCTGACCGGCTGTGACTCTGACCTGGTGAAGTCATAGCTTTATTACCATTCATTATTATCTTAAATTTAGAACTTTCTGACAGACTTTCATCTCTTGTCAATGCAGGCATTTGCTCCTCCAATCTTGCCAATCATGAGTTTACTAGAGTTTCAGCCACGATTTCCCTTACACTCGGCAAAAAGCCACTTCGACAGCTGGTCTGGAAAACCTGCATTCACAGAACTTCCTAATTTTCAACCACTAGGAAAGCTTTTCTGTGTTTCCCAAACTCCCCCCACATGAAATTTATATTTACAACTACAGCAAAAGTTACCAATAAATTTCTGGACCGCGGGAAGCAAAGATACGCTCCCTGAAGGATTTCGGCACATGAAAACCCCCGAATTGAGCAATTTCATTGAATGGACTCGCCTCACAACAATGGTAAACTCATCTTTACACTTGTTAGAGATCTGAGAGTTAAACTGAGAATGATACAAGGATCACAGCGAGCCCTAACTTCAAAAATATCTCCATGTGTGTACCAGAAACTGAACAGCTTCATTGATATTATGAACAACCCCCCCCCCCCCCGGTCCGAGCATGAACTGAAGATTGGGTCTACGATCTCCGGGTCTGCTAACTCCGAGACTACATGTATTACTGGACATTAGCCCGCCACCAACACGCGATTCTCAGTTTTAAGAAATATATAAATCAGGGCTGCCACTCAACTGAGAAAAAAACTTCTGAAATCTATGCGCGGCGCCTATGCGGAGTGTAAATTTTAAATGACTGACCATATTCTGCGCATAAATTTGATATAATGGACCATACATTACACCTACACACAGAAATACACAACAAAATACTTAAATACTAGTCATAAATGGACATCGGAAAAATTACTGCTCATCTCTTCCACCGCGGATTTCCGCGGAAGAGCGGGAGCCCTGTTAAATAAAACTTTTGACGACCTTTTGAACATGACAATGGAATTTTCCCAAAATCAACATCTGAAAGTGGCACAGGTCACACAATCTGCGCTCGGAGGTCAACAAAAAGCCGTTTAAAAAAAAAGGGGGGGGGGAGGTGGCGGATGGCTCTGTGGTCGTTTCTCGACCTACACAGTAAGACGCCAGTTTGAATTTATTTACAATGGTACTGGAAGGTTGGCGGAAGCCACGGTGGCTGACAACTCAAGCAAACACACCAGGCCAGTGAATTAGCTGGGCCAGGCAAGAACCAATCAGATCAGCAGCTCTGGCAACACCAGATGGCGCAGTGCCAGGTCTCGACTCTGCTCTAGCCTGTTTTCCCAATCTACACCACTAGGGCGGCACAACTCCCTGCCGGTGCCACTGCTGGCTGATGTTCTTTGTAACCTGTCCGTGTCCGGGCGTCAATGGAGAATACATCAAAGTTCAATAACCCAGCGTGTCCAGAGCCCCTGGGGTGTGTGTGTGTGTGTGGGGGGGGGGAGATAACTCAACAGACAATGGTGGTGCAGGAGATGAAAGGGACAGAACCCCCACACCCGACAGTTCGACCCCCTTAGATTAGGATGACAAGGTTGTATCTCCACTTTTTGTCTGAACTGAGTTACACACTACACACTACTTCTACAGGCCTTCTCCATTGTGTGTCAAAGTATCAAGCAGATTCGGTGTGCAATTTGTAAGTATTACTAAAAAGAAAATAAAATCTTTGCTATAAAAGCTATGGCCACATGAAACTTCAATCCTGGATTTCTCAAATGTTGACGGACTGTTGTATTCATTTCTTGCGTTAACACCAGTTGACGTATTTACTTTAGTTTACGCATTGATTATGCATACGGCCACAGGACTGATCACCTGGCACACAAGTTCACCTGACTCGATTGTTCAACAAGAGCACAGCACCTTCACAGCCACCAAGACTTCCTCTCGGAGGTTAGTTGAGTTGGCTCACAATCCGTCCTGTGTCGGGAAATGTCTACTTACTCACTGATGGTGTCTGCCTTAGGCTTTGTATGGTTTTGTACAGTGAGTATGAAAGTATATTTGTGAGGACATAATGGAACAAAGAGAGAGAGGGAGGGAGGGAGAGTGATGAGGGAGAGAGAGAGAGGGAGGGAGGGAGAGAGAGAACGAGAGAGCGGAGAGAGAGAGGGGGGGAGGGAGGGGAGAGAGAACGAGAGAGGGGAGAGAGAGAGAGAGGAAGAGAGAGAGAGAGGGGGGAGGGGGAGGGAGAGAAAACGAGAGAGGGGAGAGAGAGAGGTAGAGAGAGAGAGGGAAGGAGAGAGGGAAAGAGAGGGAGAGAGAGAGGGAGGAAGGGAGGGAGAACGAGAGAAGGGAGAGAGAGAGGGCGGGAGGGAGAGAGGGAGGGAGGGAGAGAGAACGAGAAAGGCGAGAGAGAGAGAGAGGGAGGGAGAGAGAACGAGAGAGGGGAGAGAGAGAGGGAGGGAGGGAGAGAGAGAACGAGAGAAAGAGAGTGAGAGACTGAGGGGGTGGGAGGTCAAATGTACGGTGATGCTCAGAAAGTAGAAGGTCCGTGGATTGGGGGGGGGGGGGACACGTCTCTGATGCCGAAGGTACCGGGTTCGATCCACGGCCGGTGCAGGTATGTTGGGAATTTTTGCGGGAGAAAAAAAATTCCTGTCCCTGATCTTATGGTAGGTGGTAGGTAGGATCGAGCGCCTAGTCTTCTCGGATAAGGACGAACAGCTCTGAGGCCCCGTGTGCAAGTTAGGAATCGACAAGAGCAAGCCGAATAGGCCGCTGCCCGGGCAAAATTCTAAAAAAAAAAAAAACAACAGGAAAAATAAAAACAAGATTGGTGGCAGGAAACTTCTCAAATAAAGATCTGAACACGGCGGGGTGATGGACGGCGGGTAAGTGGGGTTGGGGGGGGGGGGGAATGAACTGATTGGATTACAGAAACTCCAGTGAAACAGTCTAACTGATCACGCCAAAATGTCAGTTAAAACGCCTTCAAACCAGATACGAGCGAGCTTTTATACAGTAAAGACCAGATATGAAAACTATGAGGGGACAGAGAGCCAGCTGATACTCTCATCTCAAACAAACCTTTTTGTAGATGACATTACCTATTTGGACGTCCATTTTTAAAGGAACATTCATTTCTTCCCTCATTTGGGATTTTAAAAAAAAAGTCGTGGGGGGGGGGGTGTATTATGTGTATTACAGTTCTCATATACATATACATCCGTGGTTATCTCCCGTCTTCCATCTAATGGATTTTTGATTCTTTTCTTTTCTTTACGCTAGTTTTTTTTTTTTTTTATCAGTCACATGAGAAGCCATAAGTCATGAAAGAACAGTCTTTCCATTCTGTCCTCTGTGTCCTTTAGTTCTCGTTATTGTCCATGTGTTGAAATTCTCAACAATTTCTGTTCTTTATTCCTCTGGTGTTGTTAAGGTCATCATCATACCTGATGGACGAACTATTATACATATATATATAATGGAGTGATATCCGCGTAAAGTGATTTTCAATCAACGGGGAGACTCTCTCCCCCCCCCCCCATCCCCCACTGACAAAACTGCCAGCAGGTAGACAAGATGAAAGGCGGCTCCGCTCCCCCAGCTCTGCCCCCCCACCCCCCCCCCCACGACAGCTGTTTTCTGTCGGCTCTGAACTCGGACAGGTTTTCATTAGAATTTTAAATGCACAAAAAATGGGGAAAATAAACTTCCGGTGGTCGGGGGTCCTGCAGGATTTGGGCATTTGTGGTGGAGGCCGCAGATGGTTTCTGGCATTTGGTCTATCTTCACATCTCCGTGGTTATCTCCCGTCTTCCATCTAATGGATTTTTGATTCTTTTCTTTTCTTTACGCTAGTTTTTTTTTTTTTTTTAAAGACACGATGGTCTGGAGGCAAGGTGCTCGCCTGTCATGCCGAACAGACCGGGTTCGAATCCCAGTCGGTACTGGCATGTTGGTACTTTGGGAGTTTTCTCATATTTTCCTGTCCCTGATCCTGTGGTAGGTAGGATTGGACATCTAGTCTTCTTGGATAAGGACGAAAAATGCGGAGGGCCCGTGTGCATGTTGCGCACGTTAAAGATACCTTGGCAGTTGGAAATCGAGAAGAGCAGGCCGAACAAGGCCGTTGCCCGGGCAAAATTAAATAAAATGTATCCCCACCGTTCCTCCTCCCCCCTTTAAAAACTAAAACCCGACTACCGGCGCTACACTGTGACGACGACGTGTCTGTTCCAGTTGTCGCTGGGCTGCAGTGACACTAAGGGCAAATTGTAAGCATTTTGGTCTCTAGATATTTTTTATGGGCTTAAAATGTCAAAATGAAGGATTTTCCAAAGTTACACAGAACACATTAGGTCTGAAAAATGGCTCCAAAGACGAGGAGCACGAGCGGGCGCGCGTGTGTATGTGTGTGTGTGAGTGTTTGTGTTGCTGGTTTGCATGACAGAAATTCTCAGGACCAACAAATAAACATGGATATTTTCACGAGCTATGATTTAGTGACAAATGCATGTTTTTAGTGAACATCCAAGACTCGGTAGGCAGCTCGGCGTAGACAGTAATCACTAGCTGCTGATTGGCACTGCGAGCAACGTGCTGGGAGACCGGGTGTGACCAGGGTTAGCACCCGAGAGGAAAGTAGGTCACGGTGGTCAACAGTGCCCGTTTGTAGGTGTCCACGGGGATAAAGAGCTTCCACTCCTCAGTTACGGTGGCTCTCAACAGTTTCAATTAATGCAACAATTTGAGCAAGCCACAGTTAGAAGATCTGCTCACGCTCTATGTATGGTCCAAGCGGCCTCTTCCAATGCTTGTTATGGCAGTGTCCTGGTTTTGCGGTTTGGCAGAAGTGATTTCTCTTTCTCTCTCTCTCTCTTTCTCCATCTCTCTCTCTCTCTTCCTCCATCTCTCTTTCTCCCCCTTTCTCTCTCTCCTTCCTTCTCTTCTCTCTCTCCCTCTCCCTCTCGTTCTCTCTCTGTCTCTCTTTCACTATCTCTGTCTCTCTCTCTCTCCTCTTTCTCTCTCCTCTTTCTCTCTCTCTCTCTCTCTCTCTCTATGTATCATGTAGAAATTGACGTGAGAAATGAACTAATGAAAACATGGCGCAGGAGACTCAAGAAAGTGCAGAACAAATGGAAAAGATTTGTAGCACAGTGGGCAGACAGAGATCTAGAATGGAGAAATGTGGACACAAGTGATCCCGACACAAAACTGTCCTGATATAGAGAATGGTCTAGTTGACCAGAGGAAGAAATCGGTGATTAAAATATGTCAAAACTGAGAGAGAAACGGTGTGATCACAGTGTAGCCTGGTAGATTTACGTTTCTATTGTGCTCTGTGGTCAGATGGTTGTCCATGTAAATTGTAAAGTGCAATGAGGTCTGTAACTCAGGACATGCCGTTATCCCATACCCGCTGCTAACTAAACCGCAGAAAATATTAAGTGCAGGCCTAGTGTTGCAGCTAGAACAAGGAATGAACATTGACAGAACTTACAAGAAATAAAGCTATTGAAAGGTATGTGCAGGAAGAAATGCCAGAACGAAAATCAAAGGCAACTTGCATTTTTATGTATGTATTTTTTTTACTTTGCTATAATTAGATAACAAACCAGCATAAAGCAATCGCTTTTGAGCATTTTTCTTTCCGTGTGTTTGTATCTCTATCCGAGCTTTCTCCAAGCCTCTCAGAAAATATTACCTACACGGTGAACCACAAAAAGCCTTTCTGAATTTTTGCCAGTGAGACAGCGCAGACGAAGATCTGAGTGCAAGATATCAGTTAGGCAGGCAGTGCACGCGTCGGGTGGTTTCATCGCTCAAAGTTCTTCATTCACCGTTCAACGATGAAACAGTCATTTCGTGTCCAGTAACGGGACAAGCAAATTACTCGTTCATTATGCTTCATTCAGCCTCAGTGCTTAACGTTCATGGTTTGTGAATCGGGAAAGCCACTTCCTTCCTTTGTCTTTGACTTGAGTGTGGAAAAGCTACACGTTTTTGGTTAGCATTTGTGTACGTACTGCTGGCTTGAACTGCGACTTTGGCATTTGATGACACATTTTTGAAGGATGTAAACGCCAGACACAAAACACTGAAGGTTCAACTATGAACGATGTTCCACCCGTGTGCTGACTGACCAGTGCCTAAACTAGAGGAAAACCTGAGACGCTCTAGGAAATGGTCCAGTCCACGTGTCGCGCTCGCAACTTTCGAGGTAGAGCCAGAAATAGGTGGATAGAGACTTCCCGGTCCTGTATCAGTTGTGGACATAAATAAATCTCTCAATCATTTCTTTATGCGCGTGCAAAAGGATTTTAACGAATTCTGCCTATATTTTTTTTAATTTTCTGATCCAATCTAATGATCTTTCTGAATTTACGTGAACTTGTGACTTTTTCCACTTTGCCACCTTGAAATAGCTTTAAGTTTGTCAGTTTTCAACATTTTACATCTTCTTCTTCTTCTTTCGTTCACCAATCTAAATCTGCAGATTTGTTCTTTTAAGAAAATCTACGTTTTTCTGCAGTTCTGGCAGAGCACCATAGAGTTTGATATTCAGGTCGGTGGGTTAGGGCCAATACGTTTCTCGCAGTGCTGAGAAGAGTGTGCAGTCCTGCAATATTTATTATGCTCCGTGTTTTGAGGAGATTGGCTGCACTCACATAATAATATGGCAGATGTTCCTATTTTAAACTTGGTGAAGAGGTGGATGTTGTAGTTGAAAGGTTAGGGGGCAGGGCTAGGGATTCGGTAAGTATTAGGGTTGAGGATAAGCATGGGGTCAGGGATAGGTCCTTGCACGTACACGCCGTTCGCGCAAACCGCTTGGGGTGCGTACGTGCTTATAACAACATCCTTGCTGCTTTTTGTGTGTTGGGGGCCGCTGCTGCTGTATATGTGGGTCAAGTGTGTGTGGGGGGGGGGGTGCGGGAGCACCAATCTGCCCATCCAAAGGAAATATGTATTACGTCCAACGTGATCCAAATCAATGCAAACACGTCTCATAGTTCAAAAGTAAATTATGCTCAGATTACCCCCCCCCCCCACCCCACCCCAATCCCTTTCATGGCTGGTCAAAACAGTAAACAGCATGAATGAATCCAGTAGCTGACACATTTTCTCCAGGTCTACAACAAAGTGATATTTCGGGTTCACGGTCTATAGTGCTACTGATACTGCCTCTGTCACCCACACACACAGAGAGAAAGACAGGCAGAGAGAGACAGAAAAGAGAGAGAGGAGAAGGGAGAGACACACAGATACACACACACGTAGACACACACATACACACACACGTAGACACACATATAGACAGAGGGAAAGAGACAATGCGCTATCACATACCACTAACTTTACACTCAGGCATGTTGTTGTTGTTGTTGTTGTTGTTGTTGAAGGTGATGAGAAAGCAAACAAAAGTTTAGTGCAATCTCTACTATCTGAATGCTAAAGGAATTGATATATCTACAAGTCTTACAAAGACTTCAAGTGCCTATGTGTACAGATCAGTGATCACCCACCCAGCAGTAGTCCTGCGAGATGCAGTATGGATGGTGAGATCGAATGCGAGAATGACAACGAATTAAAAAGAGATAAAAATGAGATCAGGAGAGAGAGAAGCATGTGTAGTTCAGTCAAATTTCATGAAAATATGGGCACATCTGGGATTTATTGAATCTTTCACAGAGAGGGGGAGATTAGGGGGAAGAGCGGAGAGGAAGATAGCACGCAAAGAGATGGAAAGAGGAAAGACAGTGGGAGAAAAGAGGAAACAGCGAAAGTAGGACATAGGTGAGAAAAGAGAGAGAGGGCAGGGAATGGTTGGTAGAGAGAGGAGGGGGGCTGGTTAAGAGAGGGAGAAAGGACCAAATCAGGTCTATTTCCGGTAAGGTCGGGGACACCTGATCTAGTCTAAACGTTTCTGTACTTGGGGGGGAAACAGCGCAGAGTGCCCTTGTGGCTTGTTAGTGAGCATGTTTCATGCAAGGGTGAGTACATGCCCTTACCCCACGGCCAGGCTGCTGCATGTGCAGGAGAAGCGGTGCAGCATAATGCTGAGGCAGCTGTGGCAACTGGAGCAGTTGTTGTTGCTGTTGTTGTTGTTGGTGTTGTTGTTGTTGGTGTTGTTGTAGGTGCTGCGGCGGTTGTGGGTGGTGGTGGAGGTAGTAATGGTGATGATGCTGGCTGTGGTTGTGGAAAGTGGTGTTAGGGTGGAGGGTGAGGGAAGTTCCGCCCCCGGGCCGGTAGTTGAGGTGGTGCTGCTGTTGCAGGTGATACTGGTGGTGGTGTTTGGGCAGTACGGGATTGTGGCTGGCGTAGTTGCTGACGTAACCGCTACGAAATGGAGCTTGTGGTGGTAGGTGTGGTACGTGTTGGTACTGATGCTGCAGCGGTTGGTGGTGGACGGCCGTGCTGTGGGTGCTGGTACCACTACTGACACTGTGATTGAATGTGTTGTTGTTGTTGTTGTTGCTACCGCTGTTGTTGTTGTTGTTGTGGTGGTCACTGCTGTGACTACTGTTGCTGCTGTTGGTGTTGCTGCTACCTGGCCGCAAGTGGACGGCATCGATATGCGTCAGCAACAGATCCATATCCATGTCGTCAACGACAGAGTATCAACTCAGGGGAATCGAAAAGTATAATCCAGGAAATCACTGAATCCGTCCGAGTACAGTAAACTCCAATGAATGACCACAGGCCAACTATCCGTGGGGGTGACATTTTGCTGGCATCGTGCCAACACACCAATAACACAGGACGCCAGAAAATCCTCCTACCCTCAGCTGAAATCAACTACAAAATTAAGACAAATTCACCAGAAACCACATTTACGGACAAGGCACGCATCTACATTTCGGCCATCCTGTAATTCTTCTTTACAATTAAAAGCTGTCAACAATTATTGATTATTACCAATTTTTTACATAATGACAGAAAAAAAAAAAAAAAACAACGCTGGTTGTCATTTCTCGTGGAAAATTTAGCATTCGCTACTCAAGTCTACATCTACATCAGGAGTGAGTGAGTTTTTTGGAATTAACCTTTACGCCAAGGGCTGTTGTTCGCTCTCCACGCTACCACTTCGCCCCGTATCAATCAAACTCTGCCCTCTCCTGTACTTTACCTTTCGCTACGTGGCAGGCAACACCTGTTACTGTTATCCTTGAGCAAGTGACGGAACTGAAAGTACATGTATCTCCTCGGCTAGTGTTAGTGTTAGCGTGGTAGGATATTTAGTGGTCTGCTCTGTTCACTGCTACAAGTTGTCTATAAAACGTTTCAGTCTATCAAAAATTACAAATTTTTTTTTCTCGAACTTCAGCAAACTGGCACGTGACGTGTGTTGTTACTGTTGCGCCATCCTGCCCCATGCACGCAAGGAATAAGCGGTTTTTACATGACGTGACAAATAAGGGACCGTTCACAAATGACGTCAGCTCGGAGGGGGGAGGGGGGGTCAGTGAAAAGTTGACAAAAGTTGACATGGGGGGAGGGGGGGGGGGGGGGAGTCCTTACAAAGTTGACATCAACCATGATGTTCTAAAAGGTTGGTAAAAAGAAAAGTCAAATCTTCAAATCAAGAAGAAAAATATAGACCACATTTTCTTGGCCTAAAATGAACAGTATTAACAGTTATCTCCCCATAATCGTACACCAGTCAGTATATAATTATACATGTATGGAAATCCTCCCCACTTGTTTACAGTTCCAGGATATTTTCATGTGCCAAATAATGTGCCATGCATAATTAAATTCTTTTTTTTTTCTGTGATTTATTTGATATTTATTTTTTCCAAGCTGAGATGATACTGATACTCCAATCTTTTTGCTTTGTTTATGCTTGATATCCAATCCATGCTTGCTATCGAATCTATTTGTTTTAATTATTTTGCTTGGTTAAATTTGGATTTGACAGTTCAGGTATTTCTTTGAGGTATTTTTTTATAAACAATAGTTTTTATTTTGATTTAAAATAAAGATCAAAGGTGAATATATATATTAAATGCATCCTGTACGGGTTCTATCTAGATGTACATGTACATTTTGGTTGACATCAACTTGGTGGGGGGGGGGGGGCATGAGAAAGATGACAGAAGATGACAAGGGGGGAGGGGGGGGGGTCATTTTTGGCCAAATTTTGGCTGACATCATTTGTGGACGGTCCCTAACGGTATCAGTGGCCGCCAGACATTTATTTCCGACATCTGGTTTGTCCGGAAACCTTTGTGACATCTGATTTGTCCCGAGACATTTATGATATCTGATTTGTCCCGAGACCTTTGTGATATCTGATTTGTCCCGAGACATTTATGATATCTGATTTGTCCCGAGACAGATTCAAATCAGCAGCTTCTGGTACCCCAGCTCAGCAGTCTAGCCACTGGACCACTGTACCAGCCACCTTCCTCTAACGAAAAAAAAAACCCACAAAAAAAAAGGACTATGGGCACCTTAAATATGTTAGAGATACGGTGCTGAACCAGCGGTTGTGACGTCCGATGTTAGAGCTTACACGGCCACTCGATCTAACTGCGCACACAAGTTTTCTGTATGAAATCCCCGCCAGCTGTGCTCAGGCAGAGAGTAAGGGTGGGTCGAATCAACCAACTGGCTGATTCGCGAATCCGAACATTAATTTTTTGTGACCCTGATTCGACGAACACGAATTTCGAAATCGAATCGAGGTCAATATTATAACCAATGAAATGCAGAGAAATATTCGGTGCTTCCCACCATGGTAAGAGGTCAATTCGGGCTCAATTCGTGTCTCTTAGCTGATTCGAATTTGCGAATCTGATCTTGACCTTGACCAGTACTGCAGTGTTGGAGGCGAGCTGTCAAGTCGTAACGTGAAAAAATTAGTCAACATTACAACAGCCATCAGGGGCAGAGCAGCGGAGTCATGGCAACATTAGGTTATCCCCCGCTGATTAATATTAATTATGCTCAGAAATCTAGCCACTCCATGCTATCGCACGCGTGTGACGCTGACTGTTATAGAGCAGTCTGCCTGTGTATGATTGACCTTGGGTCGTTTGCTCTCGTTAAGACGTAAACACCGTGGCATCGTCACTACAGCGCTCATTACTACATGTATTCATAACCCAATCATCAGAAAGGAAGAGTGTCATATGACTATGTTCGGAGGGAAATTCTACTCGGGTCAAATTCGAACACTCTTCGTGATCTCGAATCAGACACAGTGCAGGGGAAAAACATTTACTACTGTATTTCATCGGCATTTTTTGTCAGTTTGCGTAAGATATACTGAACTATTTATTCAAAATTTTCTAGAGACCTAGCATCTTTTTGGTGTGCATTTGTTATTTATAATATTTAAAAGGGATTTATTATGATAAACTATTTCTTAGACTTCATTTTCTCCTTCCGGCCTGATTCGTCTGGTTCGTGTTCAGATTCGGCTGTGATGTGTGATTCGTCGAATTCGAATTGAGCTTCCCGAGTTCATCGAATTTTGAATTCCCAATCGAATCAGCCCACCCTTAGTAGAGTTCCTCACCAGCAAACCTTGCCCAAGTTCGGTGTGTACATTTCCTATCAGGTAAAACGAAAGTGTACAGGAATGTGGTGTACAAACTTGGATATTTCCCTCTGTTCCGTTCACTGCCATCCTACACAAACCTCAGTCTGCACGAGAGCTAGGAAAGGACCGTAACCTGCCGGAACCGCGGATACTGAGTACCCAACGTCAGAATCGCGGGTCCCGAGTTAGCGCTGTCGTGATACCACTAAACAGACAACCAGCAAGTAGGAGGGAAACTGATATTGTGACTGAAAAAGGCGAGGGAGGAAGCAAATAGCCCCCTTTTTTTCCACTTTTATAATCGAGTCGAGGGAAGAAAAACAACACATGAAACCCACAATCCCCAACAATTTGCCTCCTCCGACTCAGTACTGGTCCAAAACATCGGTTCCAGGTCCAAAGATCCGAAATTCGGTGACCTTTGTTCGGTTCCTGTCCAAGTAACCGCGGTTCCCGTGCCAGCTCCTGCCTCCACGATACTCTAACATCTCCACACGCTGGCGGTTACCTTATGGTTTCACTTTTCTCTCCTTTTTACTTACCCGCACAAAAGCACAAAGTAAAGCTCCTTTCTGTCAAAGATAAACAGTGGCAAAAAAATGCAATTTCCTGCACATAAACAAGGTAAAACCGGGGTCTGTCATTCAAAGCTAGAGCAAGAGGAAAACTGCTGGAACTGACATGTGATCCCGGGGTTGGGCGGCCAGTCAATTATCACACGAAGTCAAGTTCTGTAGCAATTGCTGTAGACTTTCTTTTTATTCTTCATCTTCTTTCTTTCTTTCTTTCTTTCTTTCCATTTTAATTATTTCCTTATTTTGTTTCTTATTTTGTTTTCCCGCTCAGTTTATTTATGTTTCTCTTGTCAGTAAAACCAGCAGGCAGGCTCGGCCCTCGCCATCATTAGTGTACAGAAAACCAAACAACCACGTCATACACAAAAACAACAAGAGACCCACCTACCAACCACAACGGAATGAGCGAGTGAAAATATTCAAATTTACAGCTATGAAACGACCGGAAAACGCCAAATTCTGACAAAGCAAATGTTGAACATCCACAGGGTAGTCCACCCGCCGAGTACATCAATGAGCCCCACCCACCCCTCGCCCCAACTCTCCCCCCCCCCTTCCCTGGTTCTGGTAAAGAGCAGGGCCCAACGCCAGATGTTCAGCAGAATGAGGTAACACCCACTGCCAGCAATGATAAACACTCAAAGGTCTGAACGCTTGAGAATTCTGCGGCTTTTCCCCTTCCTTTGCTCCTCCCCAGTCCGATTGGACCTGTAAAATGTCCATTCACTTCCAGCTCTGAAAGTAATTCTGAGATCTTTTTGATGAATCTTTTACACAATTAACACAATTCTGACCCAAGGAACTGTTCTACCTGGAGTTTGGAGTATGTGTAAACATTAAAAAGAAAGAAAGAAAGACCCAGACCACATTCAACACTACCATCTAATTGCTTCCTAGCAAAGTGCCAAGAAAGACCCAGACCACATTCAACACTACCATCTAATTGCTTCCTAGCAAAGTGCCAAGAAAGACCCAGACCACATTCAACACTACCATCTAATTGCTTCCTAGCAATGTGCCAAGAAAGACCAAGACCACATTCAACACTACCATCTAATTGCTTCCTAGCAAAGTGCCAAGAAAGACCCAGACCACATTCAACACTACCATCTAATTGCTTCCTAGCAAAGTGCCAAGAAAGACCAAGACCACATTCAACACTACCATCTAATTGCTTCCTAGCAAAGTGCCAAGAAAGACCCAGACCACATTCAACACTACCATCTAATTGCTTCCTAGCAAAGTGCCAAGAAAGACCAAGACCACATTCAACACTACCATCCAATTGCTTCCTAGCAAAGTGCCAAGAAAGACCAAGACCACATTCAACACTACCATCTAATTGCTTCCTAGCAAAGTGCCAAGAAAGACCAAGACCACATTCAACACTACCATCTAATTGCTTCCTAGCAAAGTGCCAAGAAAGACCCAGACCACATTCAACACTACCATCTAATTGCTTCCTAGCAAAGTGCCAAGAAAGACCCAGACCACATTCAACACTACCATCTAATTGCTTCCTAGCAAAGTGCCAAGAAAGACCCGGACCACATTCAACACTACCATCTAATTGCTTCCTAGCAAAGTGCCAAGAAAGACCCAGACCACATTCAACACTACCATCTAATTGCTTCCTAGCAAAGTGCCAAGAAAGACCCGGACCACATTCAACACTACCATCTAATTGCTTCCTAGCAAAGTGCCAAGAAAGACCCAGACCACATTCAACACTACCATCCAATTGCTTCCTAGCAAAGTGCCAAGGCGCAAAGTGGCTTCTCTCGTGCTGTCGCGCTGTTGAACCCAAATCCAAACTCAAACAAACTAAAAACGTTCGATCAAGCCTGGACGGCCGGAATAGGTTAGAGCCAGTACATGATGATTCTTGGCTGTGTGTACAGACGAGTGTCACATAGCGCTGAGCCCCTTGGCGAGGGCAACGGCAATGGCTGGCATTCTGTCTACATAATACTGGCTTTAAAGTTCTTATCCATTATCAAATCTATATCTCTGTCTACACACAACTGGCTTTGAAGTTCTTATCCATTATCAAATCTATATCTCTGACTACACACAACTGGCTTTAAAGTTCTTATCCATTATCAAATCTATATCTCTGTCTACACACAACTGGCTTTGAAGTTCTTATCCATTATCAAATCTATATCTCTTTCTACACAACTGGCTTTGAAGTTCTTATCCATTATCAAATCTATATCTCTTTCTACACACAACTGGCTTTGAAGTTCTTACCCACTTTCAAATCTATATCTCTGTCTACACAGAAACGTCTGTTAAGTCCTTATACATGTTCAATTCTAAGGGCACATCAAGCAGAGCTCTGCAGTTTCTTCGTTTATTTTACTCCAGAAGATAGAATATTTAGTCAGTCCTGAGCGTCACCATTTTTTCTGATGTTTCTCAGGCGATTTGCGTACTACAGTTGATTACAGTTCAAGTAACAAAGTTACCGTCAATGGAAATGAATTGTGTGTGTGTGTGTGTGTGTGTGTGTGTGTGTGTGCGCGCGCGCGCGCGCGTGTGTGTGTGTGTGTGTGTGTGTGTGTGTGTGTGTGTGTGTGTGTGTGTGTGTGTGTGTGTGTGTGTGTGTGTGTGTGTGTGTTTTTCCCGTTGTTTTTTTTTTATTTCTCATAAATGGAGAAAATTCTGTAAAAACTATAAAAATTTTACAACACTATCGTGAATTCATTATCTAAGGGCCGGCCAATTGTTGGCTCCCCCTCGCTAAATGTCATCGAAGGTTTGGGTGTTGTTGTTTTTTTCGCACTCGACCAAAATAATGTTATGCTGACTCGCAAACCGTTCCATATGACAATGGTGAAGACTGACACACCCGTGACACAGTGTAGCCGTTACCAAATCCGGAGGGCGTCCTTCTCCGGTCCGTACAACCTTAAAATCCCACAGTAAACATCGGCCTGCAAGTCTGGTGGTCAGTGTGAGCCAGTTTGATTAGTCACCAGTGAACAACAGCCCATTCGGACAATGACGTCATCTATGACTGACACAGTGACTGAACATCTTTTGTACCAAAAGTCGTTAACAAAAAATCACTCACTCCTGCCATTTGCCAAAAATATTATATCAACATCAAATTGAGTTTCCTCATTTAAGTCTACATTACAATGTAGCCAAATTGTGCGTCAATTTTCCCCTACCGACAAAATGGCTGCAAAATGCCAATATTTTGGAAACGCTTTTGTGGAAACAGATTTTTCGTCCGCTAGCCAAAGTTTCTCAGGTCACGATCTCGTTATTTCCCGCATTCAGCAACGATCAAACCGTTATAACTGTAAGAAACATAACGAAATCACAGCCTGCATGCTCCAGCTACGTAACATAATTGCTAACACATTATTTCCCGATTGTCCCTATCCGTAGGTCAAGTAAACCAACGACTCTCATAAACAGAAAAGCAAAAAGGGCTCACATACAAAATGCACACAGCACTAGTTGAATGAGTGACGAAACACGACAACACCTCCCTCCACCCGAAGTTTGGCCTGAACTGGAGCCTAAAGCTTCATCCGACTTTCCCGACCAACTTGAGACGTAGCGAGTTCAGGTGAAAGACACCCGTGTACCCGCAGCCATATCTTACCTATCCGACAGCTTCTGCCTGCTTGCTTGCCTGCCTCGGTAGCCCCCCCCCTCCCCAACCGCCCCCCCCCCCAACACCCTGCTGGCTTCACGAGCTCACCCCCGCATTATAAACAAAAGTCGGACATACAGACGGATAGACAGACCGACAGGTGGACGCACGCGAGTTGAAGAACGTGTGCGGGTTAAACCACCATAGGTAGATGGTAGGTCAAACGTTGAATCTACCCCCCCTCCCCCTCCCACCCTGTTCGCTAGCCAGCCTCTCACCTGTACAGCCTAACCAATTCGCTTACACCCTCAATGCCTCTCTACTTTTCCCAGCCCAGCACTCATTCTTCCCTTCACTGCCTCCATTTTTCTCCACGAGCCGCCGCTGAATTGGTAGACAAAGCAAAAGTTTCACAAACTTGCCGTACAACGTCTAGAACAAACAGCCGCTCCCCCCCCCCCCCGCTCCCCTCCCCTTCCAACCCCCCCCCCCTCCTCTCTCGCGCTTTGCTTCCACCTGTTCTGCCTCAGAGTCTCAGACTGCTTTCCATCCTGGCAGCTCCACACCGCGCTCGCCTCGCCTCTTCACCTTCAACCTCCTCAGTGTGAGCCTGGCGTGTAGCCTGGCGTGTAATCTCCGCACATCACCAACCATCATTATTTTATACAGGAACCGATTCACTTCCAGCTACTCAAGTTTACGGGTACAGCTCTCCTACTGCTCTTTTTGCAGATCAGTGACCACTTGCAAACCTTTTGCAGCACCGGAAGAAATATCGAACAATATCAAATGATTGGACATTTCACGGGACAATTCTCACTGTCATGTTCACCTGCTGATTCAGTTGCCTACTATTGTTACTGTTGTGTGTTTTTTTTCCTGACGAACCCACTGAAATGAATCAGTTAACAAAGTCCTGACAACTGCCGCGAACGACGATGTGAAAGTCCTCAGCAGAACAGTTACTGGCATCTAAAAACAAACCATACGCTCCACAAAAAAGCGGGAATATTCTGTGAGGTCTTCAGCCTTTTTTTTTTTCTCACATTCCAGAGAGCGACGGACCACATCAAACACTGAGCGCTCTGCACTACCCTTATCATTATGACAAGGAACAGGTGTTCTTCTAGCATGCTTTACATTCACTTCCACACGGCTCAAAGACAAGTTAGTTTTCCCAGGTCACAAGCAAACTACAGAAGAGAAGAAAAAAGAATCAAACCAATTAAACTAGGGAAAAAGGTGCTTAATAGTGTTCAAATAAAAAACATACCATTCAAGCCTAGTGCTGGCCAGGGCACGAACATGGTTTACTGCCATACTTTTCCAATGCCCTAGTGGTCACGCCATAGATAGACGGAGCTTACACTGACCGGGAAACCGGAGCTTACACTGACCCGGAAACCAGGGCTTACACTGATCGGGAAACCGGGGCTTACATTGACCCGGAAACCGGGGCTTACACAGCCTGAGAAACTGGCGCTTACACTGATCGGGAAACTGGAGCTTACACTGACCCGGAAACCAGAGCTTACACTGACCGGGAAACCGGAGCTTTCACTGATCGAGAAACTGGAGCTTACACTGACCCGGGGAACCGGAGTTTACACTGACCCGGGGAACCGGAGTTTTCACTGATCGAGAAACTGGAGCTTACACTGACCAGGAAACCGGAGCTTACACTGACCCGGGGAACTGGAGTTTACACAGACCGGGAAACTTGAGCTTTTGCTGAGTAGAAAACTGGGGCTTTCACTGAACGGGAAATTGGAGCTTACACAGACCAAGAAACTGAAGCTTACACTGACCAGGAAACTGGGCCTTACACTGCCAGGAAACTGGAACTTACACTGACAGGAGCCCCCACCAAATTGTCTCAGGAAATGCCATGACTTGGACATTTCCGGCTTACACTGACCGGGAAACCCCATCAAAGAATTTCTGGGAATGTCATGACTTGGACATTTCCAGCTTACATTGACCAGGAAACCCCACCAAAGTATTTCTAGGAATGTCATGACTTGGACATTTCCAGCTTACACTGACCGGGAAACCCCACCAAAGTATTTCTAGAAATGCCATGACTTGGACATTTCCAGCTTACACTGACTGGGAAACCCCACCAAAGTATTTCTAGGAATGTCATGACTTGGACATTTTCCAGCTTACACTGACTGGGGAAACCCCACCAAAGTATTTCTAGGAATGTCATGACTTGGACATTTCCAGCTTACACTGATCGGGAAACCCCACCAAAGTATTTCTGGGAATGTCATGACTTGGACATTTCCAGCTTACACTGACCGGGAAACCCCACCAAAGTATTTCTAGAAATGCCATGACTTGGACATTTCCAGCTTACACTGACTGGGAAACCCCACCAAAGTATTTCTAGGAATGTCATGACTTGGACATTTTCCAGCTAACACTGACTGGGAAACCACACCAAAGTATTTCTAGGAATGTCATGACTTGGACATTTCCAGCTTACACTGATCGGGAAACCCCACCAAAGTATTTCTGGGAATGTCATGACTTGGACATTTCCAGCTTACACTGACCGGGAAACCCCACCAAAGTATTTCTAGAAATGCCATGACTTGGACATTTCCAGCTTACACTGACTGGGAAATCCCACCAAAGTATTTCTAGGAATGTCATGACTTGGACATTTTCCAGCTTACACTGACCGGGAAACCCCACGAAAGTACTTCTAGAAATGTCATGACCTGGATATCTGCACATTACACTGACTGCATCACAGTTTTGGGTGACCTCAGTGAAACCAACCAATCTGGCGGTAATGAGAGAATCCCCCGTCAATAGTTGTGGCTACGTCATTGTCAAATCTTAAAAATCTGCCAAAGATCTGCCAAAATCTTAAACCATGCACGGGCAATACCAAAATGATTCAAGTGGAATTCCTGGTAACCTTTGGCTCAGAAATTGGGGGAGGAGGGGGGTGGGGGCGGGGGAAAGGAAGAGGGTGTGTGTGTGGGGTGTGTGATGGTGCCTAGCTGCATCGTATGAAAATCGAACATGGGGGGGCGGTGGGGGGGGGGGAGTTCTGTTCTGTGGTGGGTGTGCCCGCTTCTCTGTTACGACCCTCAATAAGGGATCCCGCTCACAGAGTACGCACAGACTGCGTTGGAAAAACCCCATCTAAGTCCGTGGGAATCCGACGGAAAAAGGCAAACCCATAGCCCCGAGACGCAAGGGAACATTCAGTGGCCAATTTTGCCTGTCAGCTGGCAAGATGGTGCTTAGTAACAAGCAAAACCTATTCTTCTGGTGATTGGACAAGAGAAAAACACTTCCAGGACGAAGCCAGTTTTGAATCTGAGTCCATCTGAGTATTTCTCATTTTCAAACAACTTGATGCACTAGGAGAATGTCTCCTACCCGGAGAAGTACTTGTAGATGACGAGTAATGCACTGAGTATTTCAGAATGAATGAGAAAGCATGGCTGGTGAAGCCTCTGATTTTTCAATACTCGTGTTTGTAAAATCGAAAGTAAAACAGAAAGAAAAAAAGAAATAAACGTTTAGACACCCCCCCCCCCTCCCTTAAAATCTCTAGATACATCTTAAAAACTTCTCCAAGAATTCATCATAGACTTATCAACTTAGTTTGTTGTTGTTGTTGTTATGTTAAATGTTGAAGGGAAGTTTAAAATGATGTAAGATCAACTAGAAATTGAATCGTCCACAGATGAACGAATATGACTTTGGACAAAAACATGTACTATTTTAAGACACACGCGATCTTCATAGACTTTACACATCTTGTAAGGAGTGACATGGGCGATAACTTTAGAAACAGTTTCCACCTCCCGCAACATGTTTGTGTTGTTGGAAAACCTGGACCTGGGCCAGTCGGTAGGGAAAACGGCAGGGAATCTTCTTCATTTCTGAATGGAAGGGCATATCCGTACAACGCACACAATTCGATGACGTAGAACACACACCGGAATACTATATTACTGACCTTCTTAATTTGCATAGTTTTTAAAAATATGAATCGGCTTAGTAGCAAAACAATCCGACTTCGGAGATTGCGTGATCTGCGCTAATAATAGGCCTATACTTGAGTGTACGACGATCATCAATGGCTACCCCAACCCCTTTTCGCCTGATTAGTCAATCTGACTACCGCCCATTGATACAAACTGACTAGACCCTCACGCCCCCAGGTCCATCTGACTATTCCATGTGTTGTCACTTCAAATTCGTGACCACCATACCAAGTTTTGTTTCAGCAAACCTTCACCACTCGCGCTTTTGGTAAACATGCTGTACGGATATGCACTGTCCATATCCATACAATATGTTGTACGGATATGCACTTCCTTTCTGAATGGCGTGGATTGCCTTGCCCCGGATGCAGAACCGCCAATTTCGCCGGGTTTCCCCGTGAGAAGGCTAGTATGACACCATTTTGGTACACCAGAAATGAGTTGGGGAGACCCTCTTCCGCATGTCGAGTAGTTGCTCGTCCATAGAGCTATTGGTAATGAAGCAAAGACTACAAAATATATTCCTAGAATCAGGGGGCTGGTCTTTTTGTGACAATCGAAATGACGTCACACTGACCTCCTCACAGGAAACCTGGCGAAGTCGGCGGTTCTGCGCCTCGGATACACCGACATTTGTGGAGAGAGATTTTGTGGGTGCAGTTGGAACTGATAATGGACACATGTGTTTGCTTTGACAACCGTTCAATGTTCAGTAGTGAATAGCAGTACTCAAGTGACAACAAAAGTTGATCAGTGGCCACGCCTTACCGACAGACAACGGTCGAACTAGAGCATGCAATCTACATGTAAGTTCTGTTCCGCTGCGAGTCGCGGTTGTCTGTTTTGTGGTCTGTGGGTGCGCAAATGACCGGAATACAAAAACGACAGTAGTACGAGATTTCTGTTTCGCAATTTTTTTTTCATCGGAACACGACGCCAGATTTCCGTTCCATTGCCTTACTGACTCTGTGAGCGGGAGCCCTAAAGAACAAGCAGTGGTAGCGTGACAGGTAGAGAAACGGAAGGGAAGAAGAAAAGATGAAAGAGAATGTACCAGAAATTCCATGTGCTGGGGGAAGAAAACGGCGAATCAAACAAAATCGACACGGCGTCTTGGATGTAACAGTCAACTGGTTCTTGGAGAATACCAGTTACCACTCACAGCTTCAGCATAATTATGGAGCCCTTTCCACTGACACTGAGTACGCTCGTACAGGGGAGAGGGGGCGGGGGAGAGGAGGAAATCACCAAAATTTAGCTTACGTACTTTATGGGTGGTGTAAACTCCACTGCCGTCGGCTCTCCTGTGGCCAAGATGGCGGACACAAATTTACCACGGGTCTGCTGCTATGTTCAGCTCATTCTGCACCTTCCAATTCTACCACACAATAAATCAGGTAGGCAGGCAGCATTAGCATGCACAAAATACAAAGTTTTGCTTTGTCTCACCCCCAGGGAAGGGAAGAAGTAGACATCCGGCTGCTGGTGCCGGGCTCTGGGTTTGAGTGGACACGAAAACGGCCACACTGTGCTAGGAAGAGCAATCTCTACAGGATAGAGTGACAGGACAGGGGAAGAACCCGCCAGGAGCGTCAAACAGGCACCCCCAGACCAGGGTTTGACAAACATCAGCAAAGGCCAAGAAATCTTAAGACTTACATGTCGTGTGTTCAGGAAATAGACACCTCGCTAAACACAAACTCTATTGGTTTCAGCTACAAAGTGGCATTTATGCAAATCAAACAGTCCTCCCATTCTATTCCGCAATGATATAATGGCCCGATTCTTGCTCTATCTCGTGGTGGTCGCTTCTCCTTGTGTCCATCGCCTTCACAACCTCTCTACATCCGCCAACCGGGCTAATACCAGCGATAACGTTTAAACTGCACTGGACGGACTCGATTCTAAAAGTAGTCTAAGGCTTAACCCAAGCCAGCGGAAATGTGAAAATAGTCTGGGTCACAAACCGCCCAACTGCCAAAGTTTGCCTTTTTTTTTTTCTTCTGTCTTTTGCATAAGTTGAAGAAGAAGACGATGTGACCTCAATGGACCGTTTGTGTCAAAACATCTTACTAAAAGAGAAAAAAAAATGTACACAGCTGAGTGTCGAATATTTTCAAAATTATCCAAACGACTATTCGACACAGGTCGCTGTTCGAATACCCCAACGTCAGTAATTAGTTACTTTGAAACACACGGGAAGAATTAAAATTTGATTCGTATTCCACAATGCCTTAGAAGGACAAACACAGCCAAGTTGTAAAACAGAGTTTGCACTAGAACAGCTCGCACAGAAAAAGCCGCAGTTCCACTGACTCCCCGTTAAAGAAGGGATAAAGATACTTGGTCTATCCCAGGCTTAAGTCAACATTGTACCAATGTGGTTACTGCATGCAAAGTGTCCAAATGTCAGATATTTCAAGGAAACAGACAACGCAAACAACTCGGTCAGCCTTCAGCCGTTTCCGAGGCTTCATCTGCTGCACTTTTGTTACTTCAGAAGGCGGATAATCGCCCAGTCCTCCTTGTAACGGCTTAATATATAGGAGAAGATAACTCGCCGAAACCTGCGGCACGGGAGAGAACCAAAATAGAAATGCGATTTCACGAACGTTTTCTTAAAGGGAACTTGGCGAGATTTATGTGTGTACTGTCTGTCAAGAGATTGCTGGTTCATAAACTACAGCAGAGCCAATAGAATTCACGAGATCACGACCTTCTGTGACAGAGTTATCTCCTGCATGCCATCATTTTTTATTCTTCTTTTTTTCTCTTCTTAATCAACAAGGAGATGTCTGTTGTCAAACACGATGCCAGGCAGAAATGGAATCTCAGTCAT
This sequence comes from Onchidella celtica, assembly GCA_963931925.1. NCBI lineage: Eukaryota > Metazoa > Mollusca > Gastropoda > Systellommatophora > Onchidiidae > Onchidella > Onchidella celtica. The sequence continues at coordinate 788,115 of OZ007577.1, forward strand.
TCAGACACTTCATACAAATCGCGACTTCGGCTCTTGTTTGTTTTGTCTGGAGCCATTTTCTGAAAAACTGGAGATCTTTAAGTATGTAGAAGAGGTAAAACAAATGCACACTTGGACACTTGTTTAAAATGCATTGTGGCACTTATCAAGCTGGTTCACAGTTTCGATTTATTGCAACTGCTTATCATAACACTAAAGCCGCAAAAGTTTAACATGGAATTTCTCAGTTGAGCAAAAAGTGAAGTTGGAACAAACAAGAACTGAGGTGGCGGTCTGCCTGACAAGTTAGTCCGGGTACCGGGTACTCCTGCTCTTTCTCTTCTTCTATTCAGGGGCGATTACAGATTTCATCTATTGGAGGAACTGGAACACATACACACACACACACACACACATATATATATAGAGACAGACAGGCAGGCAGAGAGAGCGAGAGAGATCTGACCAAATTCTAGATCAGTGACCCGACAGGGAGTCGGCGTCAAATATATGTACATGTACTGTACTACCCTCCCCCTTCCAACTTAAGTTTCAAGATGCTGAGTCTTCACTCCCTTCCCCCTCCTCCGCCAGCAGCCCCCCCCCTCCTCCGCCAGCAGCCCCCCCCCCCTCCCACCACTGTGTTAGTACCCCCGCAGCCTCTTCCCAGCACGCAGGCCCGAAACTACCTCCCTCCCCTGTGTTCTTGTTTCCTCAAATTACAGCCCAACCATTTCCTCACTGTCCATAGAGATCTCAATCGATACCCCAATTAAGGGCAGAACAATTTCGGGCCCATTGCCGCCCCCCACCCCGAGGTTTAATCAGCAGCCATGACAGGAAGGACATTACAGACCCCGAGATCGACGCTTCAAAATCACAGGAGGAGAGGGGTGGGGAGGGGTGTCCCCCCAATAAAGTTGGCGCACTCAAATTTAGCAAGCCCTCGGCAGGCAAAGCTACCCTCCCTATTCCCTCCTCAACCACCACCACCCCACCCCCACTCACCCCGCATTCCACCTGTACAATGGTCCACATTTATATCTCCTGACTGCTGAGAAAAGAAAAGAATCAGTACCAAGGAAGGAAGGACGGAATCAGTACCAAGGAAGGAAGGACGGAATCAGTCAGGCCGAATCTCTCAAATTTGGCCTTTCACACCAGCAAGATCAGACAACAATAATACTGATGGAGAGAAAGAGACAGTGTGGAGGGGAGATAGAGAGAGAGAGAGAAAGCAGAGATGAGGAGGGGAAAAAGAAAGAGATGGGGGCGGGAGTAAGAGAAAGAGAGAGGGAAAGGGTTAGGAGAGAAAGGGAGAAAATGAGAAGAGCTTCTGTCTCTCTCCTTGTCACCACTCCACTCTTTCTCTCACTTTGTCTCTATGTTGATTTTTTCCATATCCCCTTCCCCCTCTCTCTCTCTCTCTCTGTTCCTCCTGTCTTTCTCCGCTTCTCTCTCCCTCTTCCTGTCTTTCTCCACCACTCTCTCTATTTCCCTCTCTCTGTTTCTAACTCACTCTGTCTCCAGCTTTGTCTCTCTCCCTCTCTCTGTGGATAACCTTTCATACAATGAGGCTACAGTGGGCTGGATCATGGCCCTCGTGATACCGCAGGCCAGGGCTGGATACTCTTCAGCTCAGTTCAAAGTAAAACCTTTCTACACATGACAAGTGACACTTAGATGTTGACTGAATTTCTTGTTTGATTTGGGTGGGGGGGGGGGGGGGAGGGTTGTATGTGTGTTATATTTATTATTATTTTACTATAGCCCAGGGGCCAGACGTCCGCAATAGAACAGCCATTCCTAAGCTTTTCTATAACCTGAAGCCCTAGACAACTTCTGATATACATGTAATAGTGTAAGGACCCGTTGAAAGAACGGATTGCAATAGATCCAGTTACTCAGTTGGCACAGATTATGTGGATCTAGGTAGAAAACAACTCACAACTGGCACAGTAACACCCGCATGGCCCGTGCATAAGGCAGACGGCACAGAAACTCATGCCTTCAAACTTCGAAACGCGACCGGAAGTTCAAGTCGAAATAAAACAAAGGCAGGAGGGAGGCCATCATTGTTGAGGAGAAAGCATTATTCCATATTTTTAGGCTTATTTTCATTTATTACAAAATTACGATACTTCGCTTTCATGTCAAAGGAATAGACATAGTAGCAAAAAGAACTATCTTTCACATGTAATTTTTTCAGGTCTGGGCATTTCTTCCTGGCAGCAGTGAATGAATTTCTTTTCCTTGCTGTTTTTTTTATATAGATAGGGCCTATAAATATACATGTATAATATTATCGCACCCCTTACAAAAGTAATATCTGCTTTGAATATGAAGAAAGCGAATACTCAGTTTGAGCAAATCCAAACTTTCCCACCCCCTGAAATATCATCTCGCACCCCTGGTTGGGAACCCCTGCCTTAGAATGACAAAGTTCCATCTCCACTTTTTGGCTGAAATGAGTTACACACCACTCAATACTTCTCCATCCCTTCTCCATTGTGTGCCAAAGTATCGAGCAGATCACGAGTGTAATATTAGCAAGTAATGAACAAACAAAAAGTCAGTATCTCTAAAAGCTAGTCTATGTGCACATGAAATTTCATCATCAATTTCTCAAAAGTTGATGGATGTGAGATAGAACCTTGTCATTCTAAGGGGACGCAGTGTGCAAAGTTGTAATTTTAAATCAACCTCGGGGACTGGTCAAACTTGCTTGGCGGAGCACTGGACCCAGTCACCGGACTGTAGATTTGCAGTTTACCCTGAACCATGCCACGGTCCCCTAATATCATAAAAACCACAGAAAAACTGTGGGGTCGCAGCAGGGCTATTAAGCAAAGTCAAAATTGGGCAAAAAGAAAAGGTTGTATGTTGCAACACACAACCTTTTCTTTTAGCCCAATGTTGCAACATACAACCTTTTCTTTTTGCCCAATTTTGACACGGTCCCCTAAGCAACAGCCAAGTTGGAAGTTTGTGTCGGACCCATATTTTCACTTCAAAGCCGTTTTTCTCAAAATCAGCTCTTTCGACATATTGTGGGTTTTCTCATGCACACTCACATATGCACCAGAGCACTGTGCACTCATTTCTATGGAGGGAAGTTGAACCAAACTCTGCCCATGTCAAATGTTCTGAGCTTATCAAAGAGAAGCAGGGGGGGGGGGGGGGGGGAAAATGATGACTGAACGCTCGTATTTTACCATCATAAAATTACTTTTAAAAGACCACCTGAAAACTCAATAGACACAATAGGCTGATACACATGAAACTGAGTTAGATAAAATGACACTTAAATTTGAGTGTGTGAGTTCTGAGAAACACATCGACATGATAAAGGTCACACTGTGCTTGGAAAAAGCAAAACGACAGAATATAATAGAACGCTAGGACAGAAGGACACTTAAGAAAATTCATTCTAAAATTTTTGAAACTGTCACTCAGGTTGTAACGTTGAGTGAAAAATGGGCCAGATTGCATCGCTATCAAATACTCCAGCCACAATTTTCTTATTCTTATTCTGTAAAACTGGACCTACTACAGAGATCACACAAGGTCTGTGTTTTCAATACTGATCACTATCACTTCACTATCAGACACCTAGAAGACATGCATTTATTTTAAACTTTATATAACATGATACAGCACAAATTTAATCTGTTTGTGTAATATCACCCTTGTAATGTAAATACCGCATTTCAACTTCCCATAATTCCCATAATTTATAATGAACTTGTTTCGAACATTTATTTCTGTACTGATACCTAGACATACACCCAACACACCTTTAACCTGAATCTGTCATTATTCCAGTGTACTAACGCAATCAAACCCAGTTAATAGGCCTAGCCTTTTTCTTTTCTAACCAGTTTGCAATGGCCTAGTTTGTAATGCAGTAAAGAAAATGGAACGGCCAGAGACTGACAGGAAAGTGGAAAGACTTCCGAATGTGTCTCACGCATGCTGATATTGCTAGATTGCACTTTTTGACGTACTCAGCAGTTAATCGCCTTCCCATGCATCAAATATGAAACGGCCAATATAGAAACATCTCTCTCCATAGAGGACTAACTAGCCTCCCCAGCAATCTCTCGACCTATGACCGCTCCAAACAAAAATCCTTGTGGAGCTACCACAGTAGCTTTGAAAATTACACTACCAAGGAAATCTGGCTATGAAACACATTCAGAAGTCCTCCCGCATGAAAAACAGCACAACAATGAGGACACCACCAGGGTCACAATCACGCTGAGGAGGAAAACGGTTAACTTGAAGTTGAAGATAATTTGTTAAAGCTGTTATTTCAAAATTTACTCAAGTCAAGCAGATTTCCATCTAGACCTGCTCAAAAAAACTGGCAATCCATTTCCTGGGTGTGACTAGAATCTAGATCTAGTGTAAGCTGTCTGGGTAGAACGAAAAAGAGTGCACTAGTACCGAAGAACAATCTGCAAAAAACAGCCATGTGAAAGTCCATCGTTTTGATCATTGACATTGTGAAGACAGACCAAACACCGATCCAAGCAAATAATGCAATTTGTCTTCATCCTCAGATTTGTTTTTAATGTCAAACAGATCATCAGTTAGAACTAACTTCAGCGCATTGACAAAGATTTCCCCCCGTACGCAAGGAACTTTATGCACTGTCCCGAAATCTCATTGCTTCCGATTTCATGTTCCCAATATCAACAAAGGCTGTAGCTCGTCTAACAGTATAATGTTACATTTTCATAATTTCACCATAGTCGGCTTTCGAGTGCACAGAATTTTTTAAAAAGCTGATTCATACTCACGGATGAGGTGCCTTTCTAAATCCGATGGTGGTTTGAAGAGGAAAAAAAATGATGAAATACTGTGGTGTAGCCTAGATCGAAAACGCCGTTGACGCAGCTTTGTTTCCACCAGCGGCACAATTTCGTATGACGTCACGCTTATTTGGGTTGCCGCGTCTTCGTATCATTTTCACTTCATCTTTTCAATTGTCCCAGCGCCAGCACCGCACAAGGGAAGTAACCAGAAATAAAAGTTGGTGCTTACTTTTTGGATTGAGTAAATTCCCTTTATATTTTTTAAACACGAAACCATTGGTTGACCGAAATATTGTGTTATCGTTTATCATCAATGCTAGATATTTCAGGACTTGCGATGCTTGCCACCAGTTACTGACTAAACTGCTAAAAAATAACACGCTTCATTTTTTTTAAAAGTACAAGTTACAGTTGATACTCGGATCATGACACACCATTGATAATTCTAGACACGAAAGGGGTCTATAGTTCGAAAAATATATTTTTTTTTAATGCATTTCGTCTTCTTGTGCTATGCTCGTTTGGTATTTATGCACTGGCAGTTTTTCATTTGACTGCCTTTCAAGTTGTGTGTTCACAATGAGCGGGAGAAGGACTGGTGAATCCTCAGCGAACAATATTCCATGTACTGAAGTACACACATAGTGTACACTTTTTTACTGATTCACTCGTTTTTATCACTTGCACTTGGATAATTTGGACAATTCTGGCTATCTAGAATGTATCAGAGAGGGGAGGGGGCGAAATGGGAGCAGGTCTGTCCCGGATGACGCCGAGCGCCACAGCTAGTTCTAGATATTCAACCTGGGAAACAATGCACAAAAAACAAAGGACTTTAATTTATCATCCACAATAATTATGTTCAAGTGAAATTATGGCCTACATCGACATTGGCATTGTGTTAGCTTCTTCCAAGATTGAAGTTGTTTCAGTCGGCCCACAGAAACATATTGGAGCAAAGAAATAAACTATAATGAAATATATCATGAGAAATAGATTTTTAAAAAAAATACCATGAAAGGAAGACGACTTAGACTTAAATAAAACAACAAAGGAGTGAGGGAGGAAAAGAAACAGGAGAAAGAGGTGAAGAGAGGCAGCAGTAAAACAAAATCCATTCCTCGCCACCGCAGCCAACACTGCTGAAAGTTTGAGAAAAAAACATTCCGCAATTTTCGGACAACAAACAGGCCATCGATACCTGCAACCTGAGCTACAGATTATAAAATTATGTTTTTAATTTTAAGCGTGCTGTTTTCACCTCGTCTTATTTGTAGCTTCATTAACTAAATGACGAATTAAAAGGCATCAGTTAATTGACGTTTGCTAGGGAGACATAGCGATTGACATAGAAAGTTAAAGCTGAACACAACCCGAGACACGGGATCCCCGGTCGGTTCAATTCGCCAAATTCCGTCCGCCCACCTGAGCGCGTACCATCCATGTCAACAATACAACAATTCGCACCACATCTCTTCATGATTGAACGAGAAAGACTAGTGCCACAGAGCTGCGTGAGAAGTACTCACCGTGTTGTGAACATTATAGAGAAAGAAGGAATGAGTCCGGCTCGGTGTTCTGTGTCCGGGACGGAACTCGGTTTTGTTTTCTCTATTTGGCTTTATAAATACACTACGCCACCCCCCCCCCCCACCCCCCAAACACCATACCAGTTAGTCAATATCTCTCAAAATGATTACTCTGAAGATTTGCTGACTGGCGTTCTACTACAATTTCCTTCTGTTTTTTATCGCTAGAGCAGACGGTGTTCACTTTTTTATGGTATCTCTTCCCCCCCCCCCCCCATAAATAGCTCTTGCTTTTTTTAAAATTAGGATGACAGCAACTGTTCATTATTATGTTGTTTCTCGTTCAGCCAAACAGCAAATGAACTGTACTCACGTGTGATGTCACAAGTTGACCATTCTCACAGCCAACCCGATGAGGATGTGACAAAGACGTGACTTCAGGGCCACAAGCACCCGCCCCCGGGCGAGTTAGCCCTTTAGGTGGAAGTTTTTATAGTAAATGCGCGGCTGCGTGATTAACACTCAGAATATGAAATCAGGGCCCGGCTAAAGTTGTGTAACTCATTATGCATGGTACTCCTTCACCGTTTTGGTACATTTGTTGGTCGTTGAAAGTAAACACAAACCTTTGTTTACTGTAAGAGTACCTACTTCCGGTTCAGTGGCGTTACTTCTATTTTTAGCTTGGGAAATCCCAACTTCCGTGGATTAATTCTATTCTCTACAGATTTCCTGACTGGCACAACTTCAGGCGAGCATATATTTCATGATTTAATTGTTAATCGCTGAGCCCCACATTTACTATGAAAACATTCATCTAGAGGACTAACTCGCCCGAAGGGACATGGTGGTCTAGAGGGAAGATGCTTACCTCTCATGTCTAAGGTACCGGGTTCGAATCCCCGTTGGTGCAGGCATGTTGGAATTTTGGGCTTTTTCTCATTTTTCAGTCCCTGATCCTATGGTAGGTAGGATCGAGCACCTAGTCTTCTCGGATAAGGACGAAAAATTCGGAGTCCCCGTGTGCACATTGCGCACGTTAAAGACACCTTGGCAGTTAGAAATCGGAAAGAGCAAGCCGAACAGGCCTTGCCTGGACAAAATTCTAAAAAAAGGAATCCCAGCCACACCAAGCAATTAATATCACAACAAGTAAAGTGAGGTGTAAATGCCAAGGGCAGCGAACCTAATCAAGACTTAAACACACACATTAACTCGCCCGTGGCTCCTCTGCTCCCCCTCCCAGCTCCCCCATGGACGTTATTCAAGTCGCGCCCTTGCAGTATTCCTACCATTGTGACTCAAATAGAACTCCTCTCGTTTTCTAGTCTAAAGGGTGGGCGGTAGGGCTAGGGATAAGATTATGTTTAGTGTTGGGGATAAGGGCGGAGTTAGGGATACGCTTAAGGTTAGTATTAAGCTGGGACGAACGAAACTCTTCCCAGTCCAGAGCTTTTCGACTCTCTCTATTTTTCTCATCTGAGCAGCCCAAGTTTTCCCCTAAAACGAGCATTTGATGCCGTTGTAAAGGTTTTCACTGTATCCTCTCGCGCAATGTCACTTGGCGCAGAGTTAGTTCCCGATAATGAAAATGTGCCTTGTTTGTGAACTGTTCCTCACAGATGTCCAGTCTGAAGAATCCTGGTACACCATTCTGGAACATACTGTCTGATAATATCATGTAACTTTGCCTACAGTAAATTCCTTAGTAGTACCGTTCCGTACATAACCATGACCAATGTTCCCTCTAAGCTGCGCGGATTCTCAGCTGCGCAGTCGCTGTATTGATGCTGCGCACATCAGAATGTTGCCTGTCATTTTAATTTAAATCTCGCATTGTTTTTCCCACTGTTCATTTCCGTATTTTTGTTCAAAGCATCAAAAGTTACGCTCAGTGGGTTTGAAAGTTGATCATGACCTGTAAAAATCAATTCTCCTTTGACAATGTAATCTGAGCGGAAAGAGCCCAGAATCTTGCGCTTAAGATTACTCTAAGTGCAGAAGATTCCATTTCACCAGATTACATATTTTAACTTAAAGTGGCGGCTTGTAGAGCTGTGGACGTTTCAGTCCATAAACGGGTTTATGGTAAGAACTAGCGCTGTGAACTGTCACGTGCTGGTGGCTCGTTTTTCTCAACAAATGATTTCATACTGTTTGGACTGCGATTTTCCTCTTCGTCTACGTTACTGTCTCTGCCAATGCCCACCAGAACAAAGAATTCTTCTCATTGGTTAAGTCAATTCTTTCTCTCCAGGGTTTAGTGTTTGTTTCACCACCAATGACTGGATACTTGTACGGCATTTCAAATGTCATCAAACTTGACAGCAATGAACATTTATAAAAAAAAATGGGGAAAGACTTCCGTACGTCCATACTTTTTTATAAGGAAGCCCATATCCGTACATTATGATGTACTGATATGGACAGTGCATATCCGTACAACGCACACAATTCGATGACGTAGAACACACAACGGAATACTATATTACTGACCTTGTTAATTTGCATAGTTTTTAAACATATGAATCGGCTTAGTAGCAAAACAATCCGACTTCCCTTTTCGCCTGATTAGTCAATCTGACTACCGCCCATTGATACAAACTGACTAGACCCTCCTGCCCCCAGGTCCATCTGACTATTCCATGTGTTGTCACTTTAAATTCATGAACATCACACCAAGTTTTGTTTCAGCAAACCTTCACCAGTTGCGCTTTTTGGTAAACATGTTGTACGGCTATACACTTCCTTTTTATAATTCTTTACAATTTTCCTTCCTCTCTGCTAGAACTGTAGAATGGGTTAAGGGTGGGGTGGAGGTAACGATTCAGTTTAGTATTAGGAATAAGGGCTGGGGATACGGCTAGGTTTAAGATTTGGGATAAGGACAGACTTAGGAGTATGTTCAGGGTTAGAGATACGGTACTGATAGTCTTGACTGGGAGATCGGGGCGTACGGAACCAATTCCAAATATGCTGTAATGCAGAATGAAGATGAGCAGGGCACAATATTTGTATACATTCTACAGTTGAGATTGAGCTGTGAGATGTTACAGTGCCGAATGGTGCCTGTCAGCCACTACGTACACTCTGCAGCTGGGTGAGGATCGAGCTGTGAGTGGTTGCGCCAATTGCTGTCTGTCACATTAGACAGTGACTTTTGGGCGGCCTTGTACTCTCTACAGCTTGGTGGAGATTGAGTTGTGAGATGCCACAGCTTTGACAGGCTGTCAAACTAGAGAATAATGCACAGCAACCATTGGTTACTGTCATGATTCGGATATTGTTAAAACTCACGCAGAGAGTGAGTTGTTGTTGTTTACCAGGGCCATGAGAAATTGGCTGGTGGCCTTGAACGGTCCTCGCCAAATTATAGTTGGTGAGTAAATAAATGTAAAGTTAAACTGCTAGAGTCACGCTTGTCGGCTTTAATGTTCGTGATTAATAAGTAATGGAGTAGGGGTGAAACAAGGTGGGGACAGTTGACATTGTTAAGTATGACTAGACAAGTTTTGCACGTTAACTGGCTGGTAGAATAGTGCAGACGTATTACTACAGTTAAAATGGTGGGAGGTTTCGACCTATGAGATAGCTGAACTAATTGGGCCAGCGGACTAGCACGCTGGGTAGTTAGATAGTATATAACATCGTGTAACGTTCAGATTTAGTGAATACAGACGAGAGAAGCATCGTTTCGTGAAGTATCTCCGGTTGGCCAGTACCTGAACTGTGTGGTCTGAAGACTAAGAAGTCCTTGCTAACGGACTGACTGAGCTCTAGAAAGAAAGGTCTGAGTGGGCTGACCTTTGAAAGCCCACGCTGCGCTATTTTGATGTTCGCGCCTCTCAGTAGGCGTGAGCAATGGTAATATATCTTAATTATTCAAGTATAATAGAGATCGGAGATAGAGAGAGAACTACAGCCTCATAGGAAGACTAAGGAAACCCCAGCTGGCACTCGACCACGAGTGTCCTGTATGATAGATCTATTGCCATAGTATGATTGGAATAATATAGCACATTGTTGATGAATTGAATAGTGATTGTGCATAAAATATAGTCTTTTGGCAACTGCTTAAATTACCTACAAGCCGAAGAGTGCTTCTGTAGGCTTTGAACGTACTGGGCTCTCCTAACATTTAAGCCCATATGATTTATGGAGAGTTTGCCTGGCGACTGGCCAGTGGCGACTCAACTGTCACTTTAAATTGATATCCAGTTTCGTATAATATACCTATTTACTATTGATTGCAGTACCTCCATAGTTACATGAATATCATTGGTTAAGTTATTAATTAGAGTTTTTGGTTTGAATATATACCTCTATTGTCTTTTGTTTTGTTATTAATATTTATGTAAACTATGGCCTGACCGGCCTGACATATATACGCTCTAGTTATTTAGTACTTTTCTTGTGTGGTTGTGTCCGAGTGTGAGTTAGCTGCCTCTCGTGCAGTCGTAACATCCCCAAGACCCTAACTCTGCTCGTGACAGTTACATTCTACAACTGGGCGGAGATCAGGTTGTTAGTTGTTACACCAATGACAAGCTGCTAAATCAGACATCCGTTTAAGATCCAGGGTTGCTTCCAGAATAAATTATGGAGTATGACGTAGGAAATTCATGATGTATTTATTTTAAACGGAGTGTCTCTTTAGGCCATGACAGTGATTAAATTGGGGTTTGTTTGCACATTGTGGGTTGTTTTTTTTTGGGGTGGGGGGGGGGGTGTTTGGCTTAGTATGAAGGTTAGGATTATGTTTGGATATTGGCTGTAAATATATTAGGCTCCATAACCTGACAGTCGCGCTGCATCGCAAACATGTGTTACCTGGCAACTATTGTGTACAGTCCACAGCTGGATGGAGATTTGACTGGGAGTTGTGGCTTGACCAATGGGTCGCTGTGGCGTCAGACAATGACGTTCAGCTGAAATGTCTGAAAGATTGTTTTAGTTTTCAGTGCTGCCAAGTTGGATCACAATCAAAATGTAATGCCAGAAATGTGCCTCTTTTCTTGGCGTAGGCCTAAACTAATATGATAAAATCCCTTTCTTCGGACGGACACTGGCATGGACACTGGCATGGACACTAGCATGGACATTGGCATGGACATTGGCATGGACATTGGCATGGACATTGGCACGGACACTGGCATGGACATTGGCATGGACATTGACATGGACACTGGCATGGACACTGGCATGGACATTGGCATGGACATTGGCATGGACACTGGCATGGACATTGGCATGGACATTGGCATGGATATTGGCATGGACCTTGCCATGGACATTGGCATGGACATTGGCATGGATACTGGCATGGACATTGGCATGGACATTGGTATGGACACTGGTATTGACACTGGTATGGACACTGATATGGACAATGGTATGGACACTGGTATGGACACTGGTATGGACACTGGTATGGACATTGGTATGGATACTGGTATGGATACTGGTATGGATACTGGTATGGACACTGGTATGGATACTGGTATGGATACTGGTATGGACACTGGTATGGATACTGGTATGGACACTGGTATGGACACTGGTATGGACATTGGTATGGACACTGGTATGGATACTGGTATGGACACTGGTATGGACACTGGTATGGACACTGGTATGGACACTGGTATGGACACTGGCATGGTGACTGGCATGGATACTGGTATGGACACTGGCATGGACACTGGCATGGACACTGGCATGGACACTGTTATAGACACTGGCATCGACACTGGTATGGACACTGGTATGGACACTGGCATGGACACCGGTATGGACACTGGTACGGACACTGGTATGGACACTGGCATGGACATTGGTATGGACATTGGTATGGACATTGGTGAGAACACTGACATGGACACTGGCATGGACAATGGTATGGACACTGATATGAACACTGGTATGGACACTGGCATGGATACTGATATGGATACTGGTATGGATACTGGTATGGATACCTGTATGGACACTGGTATGGATACTGGTATGGATACTGGCATGAACACTGGTATGGACACTGGTATGGACACTGGTATGGACACTGGTATGGACACTGGTATGGACACTGGCATGGACACTGGTATGGATACTGGTATGGACATTGGTATGGACACTAGTATGGATACTGTTATGGACATTGGTATGGACACTGGTATGGGCACTGGTATGGACATTGGTATGGCCACTGGTATGGACACCGGCATGGACACTGGTATGGACACTGGTATGGACACTGGCATGGAAACTGACATGGACACTGGCATGGACAATGGTATGGACACTGATATGAACACTGGTACGGACACTGGCATGGATACTGATATGGATACTGGTATGGATACTGGTATGGATACTGGTATGGACACTGGTATGGATACTGGTATGGATACTGGTATGGACATTGGCATGGACATTGGCGTGGACATTGGTATGGACATTGGCGTGGACACTGGTATGGATACTGGCATGGACACTGGCATGGATACTGGTATGGATACTGGTATGGATACTGGTATGGACCATGGTATGGACACTGGTATGGATACTGGTATGGACACTGGCATGGACACTGGCATGGACACTGGTATGGATTCTGGTATGGATACTGGCATGGACACTGGTATGGACATTGGCATGGACACTGGTATGGACACTGGTATGAACACTGGTATGGACACTGGTATGGACACTGGTATGGACATTGGTATGGACACTGGTATGGACATTGGTATGGACACTGGTATGGACATTGGTATGGACACTGGTATGGACACTGGTATGGACACTGGTATGGACACTGGTATGGATACTGGCATGGACACTGGTATGGATACTGGTATGGACACTGGTATGGACATTGGTATGGACACTGGTATGGATACTGGTATGGATACTGGTATGGATACTGGTATGGATACTGGTATGGACACTGGTATGGACACTGGTATGGACACTGGCATGGATACTGGTATGGACACTGGCATGGACACTGGTATGGACACTGGTATGGACACTGGTATGGACACTGGTATGGACATTGGTATGGACATTGGTATGGACACTGACATGGACACTGGCATGGACACTGGTATGGACACTGGCATGGACACTGGTATGGACACTGGCGTGGATACTGGTATGGACATTGGCATGGACATTGGCGTGAACATTGGTATGGACATTGGCGTGGACACTGGTATGGATACTGGCATGGACACTGGCATGGATACTGGTATGGATACTGGTATGGATACTGGTATGGATACTGGTATGGACAATGGTATGGACACTGGTATGGACACTGGTATGGACACTGGCATGGACACTGGCATGGACACTGGTATGGATTCTGGTATGGATACTGGCATGGACACTGGTATGGACATTGGCATGGACACTGGTATGGACACTGGTATGGATACTGGTATGGACACTGGTATGGACACTGGTATGGACACTGGTATGGACATTGTTATGGACATTGGTATGGACACTGGTATGGACATTGGTATGGAGACTGGTATGGACATTGGTATGGACACTGGTATGGACACTGGTATGGACACTGGTATGGACACTGGTATGGACACTGGTATGGATACTGGCATGGACACTGTTATGAATACTGGTATGGACATTGGTATGAACACTGGTATGGATACTGGTATGGACATTGGTATGGACATTGGTATGGACACTGGTATGGACATTGGCATAGACACTGCTATGGACATTGGCATGGACATTGGCATGGACATTGGCATGGACCTTGGCATGGACATTGGCATGGACATTGGCATGGACACTGGCATGGACATTGGCATGGACATTGGTATGGACACTGGTATTGACACTGGTATGGACACTGATATGGACAATGGTATGGACACTGGTATGGACACTGGTATGGACACTGGTATGGACATTGGTATGGACACTGGTATGGATACTGGTATGGATACTGGTATGCAAACTGGTATGGACACTGGTATGGATACTGGTATGGATATTGGTATGGAAACTGGTATGGATACTGGTATGGACACTGGTATGGACACTGGTATGGACATTGGTATGGACATTGGTATGGATACTGGTATGGACACTGGTATGGACACTGGTATGGACACTGGTATGGACACTGGTATGGACACTGGTATGGATACTGGTATGGACACTGGTATGGTGACTGGCATGGATACTGGTATAGACACTGGCATAGACACTGGCATGGACACTGGCATGGACACTGGCATGGACACTGTTATAGACACTGGCATGGACACTGGTATGGACACTGGTATGGACACTGGTATGGACACTGGCATGGACACTGGTATGGACATTGGTATGGACACTGGTATGGACACTGGCATGGAAATTGGTATGGACATTGGTATGGACATTGGTGAGGACACTGACATGGACACTGGCATGGACAATGGTATGGACACTGGTATGGACACTGGTATGGACACTGGCATGGACACTGGCATGGACACTGGTATGGATACTGGTATGGATACTGGCATGAACACTGGTATGGACACTGGTATGGACACTGGTATGGACACTGGTATGGACACTGACATGGACACTGGTATGGACACTGGTATGGACATTGGTATGGACATTGGTATGGACACTGGTATGGACATTGGTATGGACACTGGTATGGACACTGGTATGGACACTGGTATGGACACTGGTATGGACACTGGTATGGACATTGGTATGGACACTGGTATGGACACTGGTATGGACACTGGCATGGACACTGGTATAGATACTGGTATGGACATTGGTATGGACACTAGTATGGATACTGGTATGGACATTGGTATGGACACCGGTATGCGCACTGGTATGGACATTGGTATGGACACTGGTATGGACACTGGTATGGAAACTGGCATGGAAACTGGCATGGATACTAATATGGACACTGGCATAGATACTGGCATGGATACTAGCATGGATACTGGCATGGATATTGGTATGGATACTGATATGGACACTGGCATGGACACTAATATGGATACTGGTATGGACACTGGTATGGATACTGGCATGGACACTGATATGGATACTGGTATGGACACTGGTATGGACATTGGCATGGACACTGGTATGGACACTGGTATGGATACTGGTATGAATACTGGCATGGATACTAGTATGGACACTGGTATGGACACTGGTATGGACATTGATATGGACACTGGCATGGATACTGGTATGGACACTGGTATGGACATTGGTATGGACACTGGTATGGACACTGGCATGGACACTGGTATGGATACTGGTATGGACACTGGTATGGACACTGGCATGGATACTGGTATGGACACTGGTATGGACACTGGCATGGACACTGGCATGGACACTGTTATGGACACTGGCATGGACACTGGTATGGACACTGGTATACACACTGGTATGGATACTGGTATGGACACTGGTAGGGACACTGGTATGGACACTGGTATGGACATTGGTATGGACATTGGTATGGACACTGACATGGACACTGGCATGTACACTGGTATGGACACTGGTATGGACACTGGCATGGACACTGGCATGGACACTGGTATGGACACTGGCGTGGATACTGGTATGGACATTGGCATGGACATTGGCGTGGACATTGGTATGGACATTGGCGTGGACACTGGTATGGATACTGGCATGGACATTGGCATGGATACTGGTATGGATACTGGTATGGATACTGGTATGGACCATGGTATGGACACTGGTATGGACACTGGTATGGACACTGGCATGGACACTGGCATGGACACTGGTATGGATTCTGGTATGGATACTGGCATGGACACTGGTATGGACATTGGCATGGACACTGGTATGGACACTGGTATGAACACTGGTATGGACACTGGTATGGACACTGGTATGGACATTGGTATGGACACTGGTATGGACATTGGTATGGACACTGGTATGGACACTGGTATGGACATTGGTATGGACACTGGTATGGACACTGGTATGGATACTGGTATGGACACTGGCATGGACACTGGCATGGACACTGGTATGGACACTGGTATGGACACTGGTATGGACATTGGTATGGACATTGGTATGGACACTGACATGGACACTGGCATGGACACTGGTATGGACACTGGCATGGACACTGGTATGGACACTGGCGTGGATACTGGTATGGACATTGGCATGGACATTGGCGTGAACATTGGTATGGACATTGGCGTGGACACTGGTATGGATACTGGCATGGACACTGGCATGGATACTGGTATGGATACTGGTATGGATACTGGTATGGATACTGGTATGGACAATGGTATGGACACTGGTATGGACACTGGTATGGACACTGGCATGGACACTGGCATGGACACTGGTATGGATTCTGGTATGGATACTGGCATGGACACTGGTATGGACATTGGCATGGACACTGATATGGACACTGGTATGGATACTGGTATGGACACTGGTATGGACACTGGTATGGACACTGGTATGGACATTGTTATGGACATTGGTATGGACACTGGTATGGACATTGGTATGGAGACTGGTATGGACATTGGTATGGACACTGGTATGGACACTGGTATGGACACTGGTATGGACACTGGTATGGACACTGGTATGGATACTGGCATGGACACTGTTATGAATACTGGTATGGACATTGGTATGAACACTGGTATGGATACTGGTATGGACATTGGTATGGACATTGGTATGGACACTGGTATGGACATTGGCATGGACACTGCTATGGACATTGGCATGGACATTGGCATGGACATTGGCATGGACCTTGGCATGGACATTGGCATGGACATTGGCATGGACACTGGCATGGACATTGGCATGGACATTGGTATGGACACTGGTATTGACACTGGTATGGACACTGATATGGACAATGGTATGGACACTGGTATGGACACTGGTATGGACACTGGTATGGACATTGGTATGGACACTGGTATGGATACTGGTATGGATACTGGTATGCAAACTGGTATGGACACTGGTATGGATACTGGTATGGATATTGGTATGGAAACTGGTATGGATACTGGTATGGACACTGGTATGGACATTGGTATGGACATTGGTATGGATACTGGTATGGACACTGGTATGGACACTGGTATGGACACTGGTATGGACACTGGTATGGATACTGGTATGGACACTGGTATGGTGACTGGCATGGATACTGGTATAGACACTGGCATAGACACTGGCATGGACACTGGCATGGACACTGGCATGGACACTGTTATAGACACTGGCATGGACACTGGTATGGACACTGGTATGGACACTGGTATGGACACTGGCATGGACACTGGTATGGACATTGGTATGGACACTGGTATGGACACTGGCATGGAAATTGGTATGGACATTGGTATGGACATTGGTGAGGACACTGACATGGACACTGGCATGGACAATGGTATGGACACTGGTATGGACACTGGTATGGACACTGGCATGGACACTGGCATGGACACTGGTATGGATACTGGTATGGATACTGGCATGAACACTGGTATGGACACTGGTATGGACACTGGTATGGACACTGGTATGGACACTGACATGGACACTGGTATGGACACTGGTATGGACATTGGTATGGACATTGGTATGGACACTGGTATGGACATTGGTATGGACACTGGTATGGACACTGGTATGGACACTGGTATGGACACTGGTATGGACACTGGTATGGACATTGGTATGGACACTGGTATGGACACTGGTATGGACACTGGCATGGACACTGGTATAGATACTGGTATGGACATTGGTATGGACACTAGTATGGATACTGGTATGGACATTGGTATGGACACCGGTATGCGCACTGGTATGGACATTGGTATGGACACTGGTATGGACACTGGTATGGAAACTGGCATGGAAACTGGCATGGATACTAATATGGACACTGGCATAGATACTGGCATGGATACTAGCATGGATACTGGCATGGATATTGGTATGGATACTGATATGGACACTGGCATGGACACTAATATGGATACTGGTATGGACACTGGTATGGATACTGGCATGGACACTGATATGGATACTGGTATGGACACTGGTATGGACATTGGCATGGACACTGGTATGGACACTGGTATGGATACTGGTATGAATACTGGCATGGATACTAGTATGGACACTGGTATGGACACTGGTATGGACATTGATATGGACACTGGCATGGATACTGGTATGGACACTGGTATGGACATTGGTATGGACACTGGTATGGACACTGGCATGGACACTGGTATGGATACTGGTATGGACACTGGTATGGACACTGGCATGGATACTGGTATGGACACTGGTATGGACACTGGCATGGACACTGGCATGGACACTGTTATGGACACTGGCATGGACACTGGTATGGACACTGGTATACACACTGGTATGGATACTGGTATGGACACTGGTAGGGACACTGGTATGGACACTGGTATGGACATTGGTATGGACATTGGTATGGACACTGACATGGACACTGGCATGTACACTGGTATGGACACTGGTATGGACACTGGCATGGACACTGGCATGGACACTGGTATGGACACTGGCGTGGATACTGGTATGGACATTGGCATGGACATTGGCGTGGACATTGGTATGGACATTGGCGTGGACACTGGTATGGATACTGGCATGGACATTGGCATGGATACTGGTATGGATACTGGTATGGATACTGGTATGGACCATGGTATGGACACTGGTATGGACACTGGTATGGACACTGGCATGGACACTGGCATGGACACTGGTATGGATTCTGGTATGGATACTGGCATGGACACTGGTATGGACATTGGCATGGACACTGGTATGGACACTGGTATGAACACTGGTATGGACACTGGTATGGACACTGGTATGGACATTGGTATGGACACTGGTATGGACATTGGTATGGACACTGGTATGGACATTGGTATGGACACTGGTATGGACACTGGTATGGACACTGGTATGGACACTGGTATGGATACTGGCATGGACACTGGTATGGATACTGGTATGGACACTGGTATGGACATTGGTATGGACACTGGTATGGACACTGGCATGGACACTGGTATGGACATTGGTATGGAAACTGGCATGGAACTGGCATGGATACTGATATGGACACTGGCATGGATACTGGCATGGATACTGGTATGGACCCTGGCATGGACACTAATATGGATACTGGTATGGACACTGGTATGGATACTGGCATGGACACTGATATGGATACTGGTATGGATACTGGTATGGACACTGGTATGGATACTGGCATGGACACTGATATGGATACTGGTATGGACACTGATATGGACACTGGCATGGACACTGATATGGACACTGGTATGGACACCGGTATGGATACTGGTATGGACACTGGTATGGATACTGGTATGGACATTGGTATGGACACTGGTATGGGCACTGGCATGGACACTGGTATAGACATTGGTATGGACACTGCTATGGACAATGGTATGGATACTGGTATGGATACTGGTATGGACACTGGTATGAACACTGGTATGGATACTGGTATGGACACTGATATGGACACTGGCATGGACACTGGTATGGACACTGGTATGGACAGTGATATGGACACTGGTATGGATAATGGTATGGACACTGGTATGGACACTGGTATGGACACTGGTATGGACACTGATATGGACACTGGCATGGATACTGGTATGGACACTGGTATGGACACTGGTATGGACATTGGCATGGACATTAATATGGACACTGGTATGGACACTGGTATGGATATTGGTATGGACACTGGTATGGATATTGGTATGGATACTGGTATGGACATTGGTATGGACACTGGTATGGATATTGGTATGGAAACTGGTATGGACATTGGTATGGACACTGGTATGGATATTGGTATGGACACTGGCATGGACATTGGTATGGACACTGGTATGGACACTGGTATGGATATTGGTATGGACACTGGTATGGACACTGGCATGGACACTGGCATGGATACTGGTATGGATACTGGTATGGACTTTGGTATGGATACTGGTATGGATACTGTCACAATCACGTGCGTGAAGATGGTCACGACCACGTGTGTGATGAGTACCTAGCTTATTTACCTTTCAAACCCAGCTAACAAGCCAAGCAAGCAGACCAGCGATCAACGGAGACATGGAGTGAGATTTAAATTAAACGATATTTAATTATAAATGCATGGCAAAACTTATGTCAAAATGTTCAACTCATGATAATCACATACATAATCACAAAAACAGAGATACTTTAAATTTACTCTTGGGGATCATGGCTTTTCTCTATTCCCCGTTTCACATCTAGATCTAATCCCTCTGTCTATAAACTTAACTACGTATACTTAATAGTCTCTGTCAACAGCTGCCCTCCTCGTTGATGCAGTTTCACTTCTCCAGAGTTCACACAATCCTTTCTAGATCTTTAATTTCGACGATAAAAGGGGAAACAGACGCCCCTGGCTTCACACAAATAAGAACACACAGTTCACACCCGCCATCGTAGGTTACTTGTTCCTTGAGGGGTTCTCATCATCACGTCCTCAAGACTCTTCAACTTGCAAACACACAGCACACCGACGGTTCACACCCGCCATCGTAGATTACTTGTTCCTTGAGGGGTTCTCATCATCCCGTCCTCAAGACTCTTCAATTTGCAAACACACAGCACACCGACGGTTCACACCCGCCATCGTAGATTCACGAGCTTCTGATGGGTTCCCATCCTATCATCAGAACTCCTCAACTTCTGGTCCCCATGGCACGACCTTCCACTGGTCGCCCGGACTGATAAATTCTTCTTATTGGGAAATAAATGTGAACATCATGGATACCTCACACACCTAACACTTCTGGTCCCCACTGGCACGACCTTCCATTTGTCGCCCGGACCGATAAATTCTGCGTCTTCCTTCAGGAATGAATAACTTGGGAACCTCGTGTGTCGAGCTTCTCCTCTACTTATACTCCCGAGGTCTTTGCACACGCGACTAGTTTAAAGCGAGTCGTGTGTATCTATTCACGCTCGTCAACAATGTTAAAAACCGTGTTTTCCCCTGCTAAGCTCACCCCCCCTTAGACTCGTGGCGCACAAGGCCACCGACCTTCCTCGTGATAGTAATCTTTCATGCTAGTCAACAACTTAAAAAACTCCCCTTCTCCCCTACCAAGTTTACCCCCTCTATACTCGTGGCGTACAAGGTCAACCTTAATCGTGACAATACTGGTATGGATACTGCTATGCACACTGGCATGGACACTGGCATGGACACTGGCATGGACATTGGCATGGACATTGGCATGGACATTGGTATGGACACTGGTATGGACACTGGTATGGAAACTGGCATGGAAACTGGCATGGATACTAATATGGACACTGGCATAGATACTGGCATGGATACTGGCATGGATACTGGCATGGATATTGGTATGGATACTGATATGGACACTGGCATGGACACTAATATGGATACTGGTATGGACACTGGTATGGATACTGGCATGGACACTGATATGGATACTGGTATGGACACTGGTATGGACATTGGCATGGACACTGGTATGGACACTGGTATGGATACTGGTATGAATACTGGCATGGATACTAGTATGGACACTGGTATGGACACTGGTATGGACATTGATATGGACACTGGCATGGATACTGGTATGGACACTGGTATGGACATTGGTATGGACACTGGTATGGACACTGGCATGGACACTGGTATGGATACTGGTATGGACACTGGTATGGACACTGGCATGGATACTGGTATGGACACTGGTATGGACACTGGCATGGACACTGGCATGGACACTGTTATGGACACTGGCATGGACACTGGTATGGACACTGGTATACACACTGGTATGGATACTGGTATGGACACTGGTAGGGACACTGGTATGGACACTGGTATGGACATTGGTATGGACATTGGTATGGACACTGACATGGACACTGGCATGTACACTGGTATGGACACTGGTATGGACACTGGCATGGACACTGGCATGGACACTGGTATGGACACTGGCGTGGATACTGGTATGGACATTGGCATGGACATTGGCGTGGACATTGGTATGGACATTGGCGTGGACACTGGTATGGATACTGGCATGGACACTGGCATGGATACTGGTATGGATACTGGTATGGATACTGGTATGGACCATGGTATGGACACTGGTATGGACACTGGTATGGACACTGGCATGGACACTGGCATGGACACTGGTATGGATTCTGGTATGGATACTGGCATGGACACTGGTATGGACATTGGCATGGACACTGGTATGGACACTGGTATGAACACTGGTATGGACACTGGTATGGACACTGGTATGGACATTGGTATGGACACTGGTATGGACATTGGTATGGACACTGGTATGGACATTGGTATGGACACTGGTATGGACACTGGTATGGACACTGGTATGGACACTGGTATGGATACTGGCATGGACACTGGTATGGATACTGGTATGGACACTGGTATGGACATTGGTATGGACACTGGTATGGACACTGGCATGGACACTGGTATGGACATTGGTATGGAAACTGGCATGGAAACTGGCATGGATACTGATATGGACACTGGCATGGATACTGGCATGGATACTGGTATGGACCCTGGCATGGACACTAATATGGATACTGGTATGGACACTGGTATGGATACTGGCATGGACACTGATATGGATACTGGTATGGATACTGGTATGGACACTGGTATGGATACTGGCATGGACACTGATATGGATACTGGTATGGACACTGATATGGACACTGGCATGGACACTGATATGGACACTGGTATGGACACCGGTATGGATACTGGTATGGACACTGGTATGGATACTGGTATGGACATTGGTATGGACACTGGTATGGGCACTGGCATGGACACTGGTATAGACATTGGTATGGACACTGGTATGGACAATGGTATGGATACTGGTATGGATACTGGTATGGACACTGGTATGAACACTGGTATGGATACTGGTATGGACACTGATATGGACACTGGCATGGACACTGGTATGGACACTGGTATGGACAGTGATATGGACACTGGTATGGATAATGGTATGGACACTGGTATGGACACTGGTATGGACACTGGTATGGACACTGATATGGACACTGGCATGGATACTGGTATGGACACTGGTATGGACACTGGTATGGACATTGGCATGGACATTAATATGGACACTGGTATGGACACTGGTATGGATATTGGTATGGACACTGGTATGGATATTGGTATGGATACTGGTATGGACATTGGTATGGACACTGGTATGGATATTGGTATGGAAACTGGTATGGACATTGGTATGGACACTGGTATGGATATTGGTATGGACACTGGCATGGACATTGGTATGGACACTGGTATGGACACTGGTATGGATATTGGTATGGACACTGGTATGGACACTGGCATGGACACTGGCATGGATACTGGTATGGACTTTGGTATGGATACTGGTATGGATACTGTCACAATCACGTGCGTGAAGATGGTCACGACCACGTGTGTGATGAGTACCTAGCTTATTTACCTTTCAAACCCAGCTAACAAGCCAAGCAAGCAGACCAGCGATCAACGGAGACATGGAGTGAGATTTAAATTAAACGATATTTAATTATAAATGCATGGCAAAACTTATGTCAAAATGTTCAACTCATGATAATCACATACATAATCACAAAAACAGAGATACTTTAAATTTACTCTTGGGGATCATGGCTTTTCTCTATTCCCCGTTTCACATCTAGATCTAATCCCTCTGTCTATAAACTTAACTACGTATACTTAATAGTCTCTGTCAACAGCTGCCCTCCTCGTTGATGCAGTTTCACTTCTCCAGAGTTCACACAATCCTTTCTAGATCTTTAATTTCGACGATAAAAGGGGAAACAGACGCCCCTGGCTTCACACAAATAAGAACACACAGTTCACACCCGCCATCGTAGGTTACTTGTTCCTTGAGGGGTTCTCATCATCACGTCCTCAAGACTCTTCAACTTGCAAACACACAGCACACCGACGGTTCACACCCGCCATCGTAGATTACTTGTTCCTTGAGGGGTTCTCATCATCCCGTCCTCAAGACTCTTCAATTTGCAAACACACAGCACACCGACGGTTCACACCCGCCATCGTAGATTCACGAGCTTCTGATGGGTTCCCATCCTATCATCAGAACTCCTCAACTTCTGGTCCCCATGGCACGACCTTCCACTGGTCGCCCGGACTGATAAATTCTTCTTATTGGGAAATAAATGTGAACATCATGGATACCTCACACACCTAACACTTCTGGTCCCCACTGGCACGACCTTCCATTTGTCGCCCGGACCGATAAATTCTGCGTCTTCCTTCAGGAATGAATAACTTGGGAACCTCGTGTGTCGAGCTTCTCCTCTACTTATACTCCCGAGGTCTTTGCACACGCGACTAGTTTAAAGCGAGTCGTGTGTATCTATTCACGCTCGTCAACAATGTTAAAAACCGTGTTTTCCCCTGCTAAGCTCACCCCCCTTAGACTCGTGGCGCACAAGGCCACCGACCTTCCTCGTGATAGTAATCTTTCATGCTAGTCAACAACTTAAAAAACTCCCCTTCTCCCCTACCAAGTTTACCCCCTCTATACTCGTGGCGTACAAGGTCAACCTTAATCGTGACAATACTGGTATGGATACTGCTATGCACACTGGCATGGACACTGGCATGGACACTGGCATGGACATTGGCATGGACATTGGCATGGACATTGGTATGGACACTGGTATGGACACTGGTATGGAAACTGGCATGGAAACTGGCATGGATACTAATATGGACACTGGCATAGATACTGGCATGGATACTGGCATGGATACTGGCATGGATATTGGTATGGATACTGATATGGACACTGGCATGGACACTAATATGGATACTGGTATGGACACTGGTATGGATACTGGCATGGACACTGATATGGATACTGGTATGGACACTGGTATGGACATTGGCATGGACACTGGTATGGACACTGGTATGGATACTGGTATGAATACTGGCATGGATACTAGTATGGACACTGGTATGGACACTGGTATGGACATTGATATGGACACTGGCATGGATACTGGTATGGACACTGGTATGGACATTGGTATGGACACTGGTATGGACACTGGCATGGACACTGGTATGGATACTGGTATGGACACTGGTATGGACACTGGCATGGATACTGGTATGGACACTGGTATGGACACTGGCATGGACACTGGCATGGACACTGTTATGGACACTGGCATGGACACTGGTATGGACACTGGTATACACACTGGTATGGATACTGGTATGGACACTGGTAGGGACACTGGTATGGAAACTGGTATGGACATTGGTATGGACATTGGTATGGACACTGACATGGACACTGGCATGTACACTGGTATGGACACTGGTATGGACACTGGCATGGACACTGGCATGGACACTGGTATGGACACTGGCGTGGATACTGGTATGGACATTGGCATGGACATTGGCGTGGACATTGGTATGGACATTGGCGTGGACACTGGTATGGATACTGGCATGGACACTGGCATGGATACTGGTATGGATACTGGTATGGATACTGGTATGGACCATGGTATGGACACTGGTATGGACACTGGTATGGACACTGGCATGGACACTGGCATGGACACTGGTATGGATTCTGGTATGGATACTGGCATGGACACTGGTATGGACATTGGCATGGACACTGGTATGGACACTGGTATGAACACTGGTATGGACACTGGTATGGACACTGGTATGGACATTGGTATGGACACTGGTATGGACATTGGTATGGACACTGGTATGGACATTGGTATGGACACTGGTATGGACACTGGTATGGACACTGGTATGGACACTGGTATGGATACTGGCATGGACACTGGTATGGATACTGGTATGGACACTGGTATGGACATTGGTATGGACACTGGTATGGACACTGGCATGGACACTGGTATGGACATTGGTATGGAAACTGGCATGGAAACTGGCATGGATACTGATATGGACACTGGCATGGATACTGGCATGGATACTGGTATGGACCCTGGCATGGACACTAATATGGATACTGGTATGGACACTGGTATGGATACTGGCATGGACACTGATATGGATACTGGTATGGATACTGGTATGGACACTGGTATGGATACTGGCATGGACACTGATATGGATACTGGTATGGACACTGATATGGACACTGGCATGGACACTGATATGGACACTGGTATGGACACCGGTATGGATACTGGTATGGACACTGGTATGGATACTGGTATGGACATTGGTATGGACACTGGTATGGGCACTGGCATGGACACTGGTATAGACATTGGTATGGACACTGGTATGGACAATGGTATGGATACTGGTATGGATACTGGTATGGACACTGGTATGAACACTGGTATGGATACTGGTATGGACACTGATATGGACACTGGCATGGACACTGGTATGGACACTGGTATGGACAGTGATATGGACACTGGTATGGATAATGGTATGGACACTGGTATGGACACTGGTATGGACACTGGTATGGACACTGATATGGACACTGGCATGGATACTGGTATGGACACTGGTATGGACACTGGTATGGACATTGGCATGGACATTAATATGGACACTGGTATGGACACTGGTATGGATATTGGTATGGACACTGGTATGGATATTGGTATGGATACTGGTATGGACATTGGTATGGACACTGGTATGGATATTGGTATGGAAACTGGTATGGACATTGGTATGGACACTGGTATGGATATTGGTATGGACACTGGCATGGACATTGGTATGGACACTGGTATGGACACTGGTATGGATATTGGTATGGACACTGGTATGGACACTGGCATGGACACTGGCATGGATACTGGTATGGACTTTGGTATGGATACTGGTATGGATACTGTCACAATCACGTGCGTGAAGATGGTCACGACCACGTCTGTGATGAGTACCTAGCTTATTTACCTTTCAAACCCAGCTAACAAGCCAAGCAAGCAGACCAGCGATCAACGGAGACATGGAGTGAGATTTAAATTAAACGATATTTAATTATAAATGCATGGCAAAACTTATGTCAAAATGTTCAACTCATGATAATCACATACATAATCACAAAAACAGAGATACTTTAAATTTACTCTTGGGGATCATGGCTTTTCTCTATTCCCCGTTTCACATCTAGATCTAATCCCTCTGTCTATAAACTTAACTACGTATACTTAATAGTCTCTGTCAACAGCTGCCCTCCTCGTTGATGCAGTTTCACTTCTCCAGAGTTCACACAATCCTTTCTAGATCTTTAATTTCGACGATAAAAGGGGAAACAGACGCCCCTGGCTTCACACAAATAAGAACACACAGTTCACACCCGCCATCGTAGGTTACTTGTTCCTTGAGGGGTTCTCATCATCACGTCCTCAAGACTCTTCAACTTGCAAACACACAGCACACCGACGGTTCACACCCGCCATCGTAGATTACTTGTTCCTTGAGGGGTTCTCATCATCCCGTCCTCAAGACTCTTCAATTTGCAAACACACAGCACACCGACGGTTCACACCCGCCATCGTAGATTCACGAGCTTCTGATGGGTTCCCATCCTATCATCAGAACTCCTCAACTTCTGGTCCCCATGGCACGACCTTCCACTGGTCGCCCGGACTGATAAATTCTTCTTATTGGGAAATAAATGTGAACATCATGGATACCTCACACACCTAACACTTCTGGTCCCCACTGGCACGACCTTCCATTTGTCGCCCGGACCGATAAATTCTGCGTCTTCCTTCAGGAATGAATAACTTGGGAACCTCGTGTGTCGAGCTTCTCCTCTACTTATACTCCCGAGGTCTTTGCACACGCGACTAGTTTAAAGCGAGTCGTGTGTATCTATTCACGCTCGTCAACAATGTTAAAAACCGTGTTTTCCCCTGCTAAGCTCACCCCCCTTAGACTCGTGGCGCACAAGGCCACCGACCTTCCTCGTGATAGTAATCTTTCATGCTAGTCAACAACTTAAAAAACTCCCCTTCTCCCCTACCAAGTTTACCCCCTCTATACTCGTGGCGTACAAGGTCAACCTTAATCGTGACAATACTGGTATGGATACTGCTATGGACACTGGCATGGACACTGGCATGGACACTGGCATGGACATTGGCATGGACATTGGCATGGACACTGGTATGGATACTGGTATGGATACTGGTATGGATACTGGTATGGACACTGGTATGGATACTGGTATGGACACTGGTATGGACATTGGTATGGACACTGGTATGGACATTGGTATGGACATTGGTATGGACACTGGCATGGACACTGATATGGACACTGGTATGGACAATGGTATGGACAATGACAAAGACGACAAAAATATTTAAAACACAAATTAATATATCATGAAATTTCGTTCCTAATTCCTGATGTTGCAGCTCACAGCCTTGTTTCTGTAGAGTGTATACTATGACACCGCGATTGTTGCTTTAGTGACTTGTTGGTGAAATCAACAGCTTGGTGTTTAAGGACATACGCATTATTAGACACCCGTAGCCTCTTGAGTTTGAAGGTATGAAAAGGCAGACTTGCGATAAAACCACCCGGAGTTGTCTCGTATCAAATTGTCCCCTTGGAATGGGACAAACTTCTATATCCATTTTTGGGCTGAACTGAGTTACACACTACACACTACTTCTACTGGCCTTCTTCATTGTGTGTCAAAGTATCAAGCAGATTTGGTGTGTAATTTGTAAGTATTACTAAAAAGAAATAAAAAAGTTGTACCTCTATAAGCTATGAGCCCATGAAGCTTCAGTCATCAATTTCTCAAAAGTTGATGGAAGGAATTTTGAACCTGGTCATACCAAGAGGACGCAATAGTAAAATAATCAACCTAATCGCTGAGCATTCCATACAAAACGATATAAGCCCTGCTGAAACTGATCGCTCCCTTACCCACAGTCAAGACGTGATTACCACTAGGAAACATGTAATACGGCATTTTTCGTGTTTCGCACAGTTAAATACTGTGAAAAAATGTTTGAGTAATTCTGTCTATAGTATAAGTATTAGTTTTTACAAAACGCAAACAGTTCTTTCGTGCCACAAAGTAATATTGTGTCCTCATGACGTCAAAGTTCTTTACTCTGCTCAAAATTTAATGCTTTTGACCACAGCATCCGCCCCAGCTCCGATTTAAAAAAAAACTGAAAATGACGTATGAAAAGTAAAACACTCTCTGCATCTGTAAACTTGTCCACAGCCCAGCCCGTTCCGCTCCGCTATAGCGGCAAAGAGAGGTTTTCATACGTTATTTTCCGTAAAACTAGCGGAGCGGATGCTGTAGACAAGTCCTTCAGCCAATGTGTCCAGACAATGACAAGGAGCGATGGCTGTGAAATTTAGTCTGGGCATCTACCCGAGGGTCAGCAATTTACTTTGGACAAAGGCCAGGCATGGAAAGGTCACTCAGTAAATTCACCGACATTACTTCCGGTCTGCAGGCCTGACTTGTCTCCCCGTCACACTGGCCACTGGACCACACAGCTGGCAGGGCAAGTTTTCCTCTCAGTCTGGAACTCGGCATGAAGGAGGTTTTGCTGTGTGTGTGTGTATGTCTGTGTGTGTGCGTGTGTGTGTATGCCCGTGTGTGTGCGTGTGTGCGTGCACAAGCTCTTTTGCTTGTACAGAGAGAGAGAGCATGTATGTGTGTGTATGTGTTTATGAAAGTGAATGAGAGAGAGAAAGAGAGTGAGAGAGCGCCTCCGGGTGAGTGAGTGGATGAGAAAGGGAGAGACAGAAAGAGACAGAAAGAGCGAGAAAGAGAGAGAGGAGAGTGGGTGAGTAAGTGAATGAAGGGAGGCAATGAGAGAGAAAAGGAGAGAGATAAAGAGAGAAAAGAAGAGAGAGAGAGAGATAAAGAGAGAGAGAGAGAGAGAGAGAAAGAGAGCGACTGAGGGATGGTAAGTAATGCATCCTTTATTTTTTTCTAATAAAAAATATCAGCGATGGATAAAGAACTCAGTTGAACTGTTGCATTTCTGAAAGCCAAGAAAGTAATTCTGACCACAGGTCTGTAGGTCTCGGTACGCGCTAAATCTCACGCGATCAACATACCGAGTTGGAGTTAAGAGAGATCAGCTCCTGTTGTCAGCTTTTTTCTGTCTGATTTCCCCAGTGGAACAAGCCAGACAATCAAGTCTGTTCACGCGGTGAAATTCTGTCAAGTGAGCCAGAAACTGGAGCTGAGACTGCCAGGTGCTGAAGGCAAGTCAGCCACTAATCAGAAAGTAGCACACAGATCAGTTAGATGCGGTAACAAATCTCTAGAAACAGGATTTGTCTCTCACTCACAGGTAAGTCTTCTTCCCCTCCAGTCGTCACCCGCTCCCCCTCAACCCCACGCCTCCGTGTTTACACATTCACACACCATTGCGCACCATATCGGCGCTGACATGCGTATTCGTAGGTCCAGGGTGCGTAACAATTTTACTCTCAAATATTAGCAGCCGTCAACACTTGAAGAGGTTTGTTCAAACAAGACCAGGGTTAAGGTAAGTCATATTTGAGTCATTTCGAGAAAAATCCCCCAGAGACTGAACTTAACCCTCTTCATGCACTGGTGTGACCCACTTTCAAATCAAACTTTCTCAGCGCTGATCGACGATAGAGCTAGGCTGAGGTTGTTACTATAAATAGATGGCCCTTTTTTATCTCGTTTCCACTGATATGCACAGTTCTATTTTTAGCAAAATGTGAATTAACCTCGTTCTTGAACTGACCTCTTCAATTATTAAGAATTGCATCTATTATCTTTTTGTTTTCTTTTCTTATTATCATCATATCAACAAACAAACAAAAAAACACACAAAACAACAGAAAGTGCAGGTGTATTTCATTGTTCTTCAGTTTTCGCATTAATTAAAAAAAAAAAAAAATTCGCGAACACCACAGCCTGAATGGTCGTTTTGAAAATTGTGAAATGAATTTCCCCCAAGTGTCCAATCTAATCTAATCCATTCGCCTTCGGCATGGACATGTTGCGTCTACTCGAGTTTCAGTTTGTCTAAATTCTCAGTGAAACTCAAAGTCGTGACGTCGCCCTGCAGGTAACCGGGCTTGACCACACTGAGCTGCTGGTCAGCACCGCCACATCTAGAGTCTACGGGTACTGTACTTCAATCGGGTGGACTTGTGTTCCTCCTGTCTGGCGGGTAGTGGTCCTGGAGGTAATGAATTGTGGCGTGGTAGACATTGAGTTTCTTTCACATGTTTCACATTCAGCGAAGATCGCAAGAGAAAATATTTGATTTTTCTCTCAGGGGCGGCTACACCGATTAATCTTACATAAGGTGCAAAACTAGTGATGTCATCAACTGTCCTAAAATCCATGAGCCTGCCTGGCGTAAAGACAATCTTCGCGCAATAATAGTTGACATGGTGCAAAACTTTTTTGATAAGTGCAGAAAATGACAGTCTAGCTTGAGCAGGTATTTATGTGTACAGAGAGAAAATACGGATGGAAATGGGGCGGGGGGGGGGGTGGGTGGGGTGGAGATAGTGAAAGAGAAAGTGGAGAATCAGTGAGAGAGGACAACGGAAAGAGGAATGTCTTGAAGAAGGGAAGTGAAAGACAGGGGGAGGGGGGGGGGGAGGGAGAGAGAGGAGGAGAGAGGGAGAGGAGGAGAGAGAAAAGAAGAGGGGGAGAGAAACGAGTGAAAGAGAGAGAGAGCGAGAAAGAGAGGGGGGGGACGAAAAAGAAAAGAGAGAAAAAGTGAGAGAAAGAGAGAGAGAAAAAAGAGACAGAGAAAAAGAAAAAAGAGAGAAAAAGTGAGAGAAAGAGAGAGAGAAAAAAGAGACAGAGAAAAAGAAAAGAGAGAGAAAAAGTGAGAGAAAGAGAGAGAGAAAAAAGAGACAGAGAAAAAGAAAAGAGAGAGAAAAAGTGAGAGAAAGAGAGAGAGAAAAAAAAGACAGAGAAAAAAAAAGAGAGAAAAAGTGAGAGAAAGAGAAAGAGAGAGAGAAAAAAGAGGGAAAAAAAGGGAGAAAAAGTGAGAGAAAGAGAGAGAGAAAAAAGAGACAGAGAAAAAGAAAAGAAAGAGAGAAAACGACAGAAAGAAGAGAACAGAGAGAGAGAGAGAGAAAGAGAGAGAGAGAGAGAGAGAGAGAGAGAGAGAGAGAGAGAGAGAGAAGAGAGAGAGAGAGAGGGGGGGGGGAGAGAGAGAGGATATAACCCCTACTGAACATGTGGCTAATAAATCAGAGAGAACGATGAGAACTTCCCTCTCACCATGTCCCTTGTTTCAATCTCTGCACTTATTTTACGCTACTCGTTCTTGCCGTTTTTAGTTTTTCTGTGGTTTTTATAATATGACCGTTTTTTATTTACTATTTGCCTAGCCGATCCCCCCCCCCCCCCACCTCCTTGCACCCATCAAGATTCGCCTGTGCACATCTCGTGGCAGCCCCACACTCTACATTGCTGTGTCCACGCCAGCGAGGCCTCAGGGGGGTTTGTGAGGTTTATCTTTGCTGTGGGTGTAACATAAACAATACACGGGGCTGAGACGCTGGGTTTGATGTTCCTGTAGATGTTTGATAATTATGTCCTAGCTGGCCTGGCCTCATGTGCTGGCTGTGTTTAAGTGGGTTTGTCTGTTTTCATGTGTGTAACTTGCATAGGTGTCTGATCAATCAATATCAATCAATCAATCAATCAATCAATTCAATACAACATAATTTTTCAGAACTTTCCGATGTTTGGCACCAGATCCTGCAAGAGGATGAGCCCATAAATCTTTACGCAGGTTGCTGTTAATACCTGTAAAAAGACTTGTAGGTTTTAGATATTGTATTTACTGTTGTACTGTTACTGCTGCCGTGACAACAGATTTCCTGACAACAAGATAATAAAGTTATATCTTATCTTATCTTATCTTATAGCAGATCATAACGCGACCATTGATAGTTACAGGCTGATACTAATGCGACTATTTTGTTTTTAAATATTATATTTGTTTCGATTCATTTCGTCCTGCCGTTGTGTCCACATTCGGCTTCCATAGTTTTTATGTGACTGCATTTCAAGAGGGCTCAATTTCATGCATTTGTCCCTAAATGGAATGATAATGCCTAGTACACTCATGCTTCTTGTGGGAGACTGTACTTGAGAGAGAGAGAGAGAGAGAGAGAGAGAGAGAGAGAGAGAGAGAGAGAGATGGAGAGGGGGGGAGGGGTGGTGATATGTACACGGAGAGGGTGGAGGGCGGAAAAGTCGATTTACTCTGGTCAATGGCGGGAGTCTCAGCTAGTACTGGGATCATGCTCATGTTTTGCTGGACCAGTACTTTTTGTGTTGCTGTACTAAGTCTTGTCAATGGTTCATCTCTTCTTTCTTTACTGTTTCTATAATTTTGTTTATCTGTTTCTTTCCTGTTTCTGTCTCTCTGTTTACTTGTTTCTTTCCTGTGTCTGTCTTTGTGTTATCTTATTTGTTTTATTGTTGTCTTTGTTTGACGTAAAAAAAACTAAAAAAAACTAATTGAAAATGAAATGTTGACAAAGCTGGGAGAAAAGGGGTGGGGGAGGAGGGGGGGGGGAGAGGATGTAAACATGTCAGGGAGAAAGATTGGCCAGGAAATGACCAGCAATGAGATAACAGATAGGTAGACAAATAAATAAATAAATAAATACATTAAAAAATTAATACATAAATAAATAAGTAAATAAATAAAATGTTTGAAAGCTGAAGAGAAGGAACTGCAGATAGACAATCAGAGGCGAAAGACAAAACGCATTGCAAGCAGGGAAGAATCAAGAGGTGAAATGCAGAATTGCTTCAGTTTTTTTAGTAGAGTGCGGACCTTTTTACACACCTTTCCTGTGCATTCGGGGCAGTGAAGCTCTGTGATCCGCAACATGTGAAAACTTTGAAATCACATACTTCTTCATGTTTTTCTTCCTTTTTGTTGCTCCCTTTCTTTAATTCAAGACAGTTAAAGTCTGGCTTGATATGATTTGTTTTTTTTAAATCCACAGGTGCCGAAGGGAAATGTAGAGAGAGGAATAGGAAGAGAACTGAGAGATGGTTGGTTCTGAACTCAATTTTCTGTTTACCGTACTAATATGCCAGTCATCATCAGATGCTGTTTACAGCACTTTGTGTGATGGCACACTTGAAATTCCTGCACCTACCCATGACTGCCGCTCAGCTCCGCCCTTGATAAGCTGAAAGGACTGCAATGTCGGCAGTTAGCGCGTGACGTGACGTGGAGCGCCAGTGCTGGCGGTGGTTCTGAGTGCGGTGAGGAGACAGAAAGAATTTCCTCCCAGGCCAGGAGTTGAGACAGGCGGTGTACACCCAACTCCACAAGTTCGGGGGAGGGGAACGGCTGTGATGTCTGTGTGAACTGGAGACTGGAGAAAGTTCCGTGTTGCAGCAGGATGAGATACGTTTTCCTGCTACTGAGCTGCACCTAGTGATGAGCCAATTGCCTGAGTGGACAAGTGAGGAAATGAATTCAGTGGATATAATTATAGTGAATTCATTGATTCACATGTTTCTGTGATAGGTGGACAAAAATAATTTTAGGGATAGAAGGTAGTAGTGATAGTAG
The DNA here is from genome assembly GCA_963931925.1 of Onchidella celtica. Classification (NCBI taxonomy): domain Eukaryota; kingdom Metazoa; phylum Mollusca; class Gastropoda; order Systellommatophora; family Onchidiidae; genus Onchidella; species Onchidella celtica. Next base: position 823,318 of record OZ007577.1, read on the forward strand.
TGATAGTAGTGGTTGTAGTAGTAGTGGAAGATGTAGTAGTAGTAGTGTTAGTGGTGGTAGTGGTTGTGGTTGTAGTAGCAGTGGAAGATGTAGTAGTAGTAGTGCTATTAGTGGTAGTGGTTGTGGTTGTAGTAGTAGTGGAAGATGTAGTAGTAGTAGTGTTAGTGGTGGTAGTGGTTGTGGTTGTAGTAGTAGTGGAAGATGTAGTAGTAGTAGTGCTATTAGTGGTAGTGGTTGTGGTTGTAGTAGTAGTGGAAGATGTAGTAGTAGTAGTGTTAGTGGTGGTAGTGGTTGTGGTTGTAGTAGCAGTGGAAGATGTAGTAGTAGTAGTGCTATTAGTGGTAGTGGTAGTGGTTGTAGTGGTAGTGGAAGATGTAGTAGCAGTAGTGCTAGCAGTGGTAGTGGTTGTAGTAGTAGTGGAAGATGTAGTAGTAGTAGTGCTAGTGGTGGTAGTGGTAGTGGTTGTAGTAGTAGTGGAAGATGTAGTAGTAGTAGTGCTAGTGGTGGTAGTGGTTGTGGTAGTAATGTAAGATGTAGTAGTAGTAGTGCTAGTGGTTGTAGTAGTAGTGGAAAATGTAGTAGTAGTAGTGCTAGTAGTGATAGTGGTTATGGTTGTAGTGGTAGTAGTAGTAGTAGTAGTGGAAGATGTAGTAGTAGTAGTGTTAGTGGTAGTGGTAGTAGCAGTTTTAGAAGTTGGAGTAGTTATAATAGTAGTAGTGATATTAATAGTAGTGGTAGCAGTAGTAGTAGTAATAGTAGTAGTAGTATTGGGAGTGGTAGTAGTAGTAGTAGTAGTAGTAGTATTGAGAGTGGTAGTGGTAGTAGTAGTAGTATTGAGAGTGGTAGTAGTAGTAGTAGTAGTAGTAGTATTGAGAGTAGTAGTAGTAGTAGTAGTAGTAGTAGTATTGAGAGTAGTAGTAGTAGTACTAGTAGTAGTAGTAGTAGTAGTACTGAGAGTGGTAGTAGTAGTAGTAGTAGTATTGAGAGTGGTAGTGATAGTAGTAGTAGTATTGAGAGTGGTAGTAGTAGTAGTAGTAGTAGTAGTAGTAGTATTGAGAGTGGTAGTGGTAGTAGTAGTAGTATTGAGAGTGATAGTAGTAGTAGTAATAGTAGTATTGAGAGTAGTAGTAGTAGTAGTAGTAGTAGTATTGAGAGTAGTAGTAGTAGTAGTAGTAGTATTAGTAGTATTGAGAGTGGTAGTAGTAGTAGTAGTAGTAGTAGTAGTAGTAGTAGTAGTATTGAGAGTAGTAGTGGTAGTAGTAGTACTAGTAGTATTGAGAGTGGTAGTGGTAGTAGTAGTAGTAGTATTGAGAGTAGTAGTGGTAGTAGTAGTAGTAGTCTTGAGATTGGTAGTAGTAGTAGTAGTAGTAGTAGTAGTAGTAGTATTGAGAGTAGTAGTAGTAGTAGTAGTAGTAGTATTGAGAGTGGTAGTAGTAGTATTAGTAGTAGTAGTATTGAGATTGGTAGTAGTAGCAGTAGTAGTAGTAGTAGTAGTAGTAGTAGTAGTAGTAGTAGTAGTAGTAGTATTGAGATTGGTAGTAGTAGTAGTAGTAGTAGTAGTAATAGTAGTATTGAGAGTGGTAGTAGTAGTAGTAGTATTGAGAGTGGTAGTAGTAGTAGTAGTAGTAGTATTGAAAGTGGTAGTAGTAGTAGAAGTAGTAGTACTAGTAGTAGTAGTAGTAGTAATAGTAGTAGTATTGAGTGGTAGTAGTAGTAGTAGTAGTAGTTGTAGTAGTAGTAGTAGTAGTAGTAGTAGTAGTAGTAGTATTGAGAGTGGTAGTAGTAGTAGTAGTAGTAGTAGTATTGAGAGTGGTAGTAGTAGTAGTAGTAGTAGTAGTAGTAGTAGTAGTAGTAGTAGTAGTAGTAGTAGTAGTATTGAGAGTGGTAGTAGTAGTAGTAGTAGTAGTAGTAGTAGTAGTAGTAGTAGTAGTATTGAGAGTGGTAGTAGTAGTAGTAGCATTAGCAGTAATGGTAGTAGTGGTGGTAGTGGTAATAGCAGTAGTAGTAATAGTGGTACTAGTGGCAATAGTATAGTAATGGTACTACTAGTAGTAATAGTAGTGGTGGTAGTGGTTGAGGTAGTAGTAGTAGTGCATCAGTAGTAGTAGTGCATCAGTAGTAGTAGTGCATCAGTAGTAGTAGTAGCAGGCGAACAGTAGTGGCAATAGTGACAGTAATAGGCGAACAGTAGTGGCAATAGTGACAGTAGTAGTGAAAGGACATGAAGACAAACAGACAAAAATTATATATCATGAATTCAGACCAAATACGTCAGAGCTTCAGCAAATATCTGGTATAAGGTTGTCTGACCATGAGGCAAAATAGTATACTATTGAGGTTACCAGTTGCCAAGTTGAAGTAAAATACACTTTCGTGTTAGATCACTTCTTGTGCTCTTTTTCACAGGTGTTTTCTTCCAACAGCAGAATCGTTGTCGTATTGAGATTTCTCTGAACTTATAGTGAACTTGGATCTGTTTGCTTCCAAAAGCTGTGACTTATTTGTGGTCAGGAAGTTTTACCTTTCTCTTTAACCATCAGTCTAAGGTAAGATTCTCAAGTGTTCTATGTCACACGAAACTTGTAAAAGTTGTCCTTTTCCTTCTTCTCTCCTCTATAACTTACACCCTTTCTTTCTCGGGGAGGAGAGGAGGGGGGGGGGGGGATTGGAAGTGGGGGAAGAGGGAGGGGGAGGGAGGGAGATTACCGCAGCTTCACCAGTTAGTTTTGTTTCCATGATCGGGGAGACATGTTCTGTTCTGACCTTACACGGTTCAAATGACTTCCAGCAAGAACACTTGAAATCAAAACTAACAATCCTCTCTCACCTTGAAGCGTGGACATTGGAAAACCAATGACCTCCCCACCCCCCTCCTACACTCCCCCCCCCCCCCCCAATCTCCCCATCTCCCCATCTCGCCACTCCCAAAAATAAAAACCACAAACAGCGGGATTTCTTTCTTCCCCTTTTTTTAAAGAAAAGAAAGGAGAAAAAAGATGACTAAACATCTACTCAGAGGAAATGTGGCGATGATTGTATACATTTATTGAAGGGTTTCTGCTGACTTGTTCTGTCTGTTGAAACAGTTTCTGGTCAAGTTTTCCTCTGTCTTATCTTTGTGTGATATTCTGTCTCTCGTCTTGATTTTTCGTAGCCCAGTGTGAGCGTTCTCGTGACGTCATGTCTTCTTCAAACTCAAACTCAAACTCCCGTGTAAACACAAGTTTTTCTTCTCATTTTGCATGCCCTCCCCCACCCCCCCCCCAATTCCACCACCCCCCCCCCCAACCACCACCACCTGCTCCAGGGTTTGGCAAAAGTTTGCGCAGGTAATGACGATAATACATGAGCTATTGAAGTTGAAGACGTGAAGTCGTACATGATCTCAGCCATCAGCGTGCCGGCACTGTTGTCTGTGGAATACATGTATCTGAATTCTATGCAGTGCTAATTTCTGCTGTAGTAAGGGTTCCTCTCTGTGGCACAGTTTTGATGCGTTTTACATACCTATTACGGACCGAAACTGCTGGTGCAAAAGATGTGCATAGTTATAAATTACGCGTTAGCGTCGGCATTTGCATGGGACATGTGGAAAAAGGGACCATGGAAATAAAAAATAGGCACGACCACATGCATGAAAGAAAATACGCGCGTAAAAAATACGCTTGATGGAAAGGTGCCTTAACGGTTCTCGTGTGTTTACCTTCACCTGGTACAGGATAGAATGATGTAGATGCGCCAATCCTTTACTTTTATTCTTCTTGCCTGTCCTTTCTGTGTGAGTATTTCTTAATCCTTTCATTCCTTTTCTGCGTGGTTGTGAAATGTTGTGTGCAGTAGTACCTTCCTTGTCTTTTCTTCTTTTGTGGGTGTTCGTGTGTGTATTACATTTATCTCAATAGTTATTCGTTCTTTATTTCATTCATTCATTCATTCTTTCGTTCGTTCATTCATTCATTATTTGCTCCTTTGTTCATTTACTCATTCATGCATTTATTTGCTCTTTTAATGACGTGTTCGTTCGTTCATTCATTCATTCACGAGTTTATTCATCCCACCCATATTATTTTCCAGCCTTTCTCCTGTCATTTTTTACTTCTGTTCGGTTCATCATAGAAATTCTCACGGTCAAGGCCACCTTGTCAAAGAGCGCCGGCTGGATGACCCTTACAATATACATAGACAGTCTTAGTTACTACAATGCTGCAAGGGCGGAGCCTGGGCGGGGCCAGAGGGGCAGCTGCCCCGGGTGCAACATTTGTAGGGGCACAACATTTCAGGACTTTGACTGTTTCAACTGCCAGTTGTGGTAGAAGTTTCTCAAAACTTAAATTAATCAAAACGTATCAGAGATCTATAATGAGCCAAGAAAGACTGAGTAACCCAGCAATACTGTGATTGGAGAGAGATTAATTGATTAATTTCAATACTGTTATTGAACAATTTTCACAAGGGCAATTTTAAATTTGAGTACACCAACATTAATTGCGTGTCAGTTAAGTACATCAGTATTCTCTTAAAACACACGTGCTTGTGGGGAGAGACTCAGGGAGTGTTAACGGTCCACGAGACAGGGGGGTGGGGGGGGGGGTTGTGTGTGTGGAGGGCGCAATACTTTGTGCCCTTAGAATGACCAGGTTCTAACTCCCTTCCGTCAACTTTTGAGAAATCGAGCATTGAAGTTTCATATGGCCATAGCTTCCAGAGCAAAGATTTTTTTTTTCATTTTAGATACTTACAATTTACACACCGAATGTGCTTGATAATTTGACACACAGTGGAGAAGGCCTGTAGAAGCAGTGTGTAGTGTGTGTAACTCAGTTCAGACAAAGAGTGGAAATTGAACTGTGTCATCCTAAAGGGACGTCTTGTCTTCTCCCCGGCCCTGACAACCCACACTGTGTCACTACAACGCTGGTTCAACATGGAGCCCCACCAGTCTCATCACTGCAGATGACGTCACTATTTTTTTTAGTCCAGTTTTCTTTGAATTCCATGGAAGAATTTTTTTTTTACTTCTGTTGATGAAATGGGAGGGGGGGGGGGCAATATCTCAAAAGTTGATTCACACAATATTGACAAGAGTAAAACTAGATGGCAGACGGGGAACAGCACGCGGTTCAAACAGAATTGTTTGTCATCCTCTCCTCTAAAATGGCTTTTGTTGTTGTTTTCCAAACTTGTATGGTCACGTGGCAGTGCCAGCGTCAGTCAAGGTCGGGGCTGGGCCTTTGTGGGGAGGGAGGGGGGTCGCGGGCAGATCAGAACCGGTGGGCCCCTCATGCATAGAAATATTAAAATACACAGGAAATCATGGAAATTTGCACATCAAAGTCTGTTCGTTGTATGTAATTGCAGCTGACAACACCACGGAAAGTTAAGTGGGTTATATATCTGAAGTACACACGTGTGTACATGCAAGTACATGCAAGTAAAACTTTCAGTACACACGGACGCTTGCAAAGTTGCGGCTGACTCAAAAGAACTCCCGGGAAAAAAAACACCCAGATCAAACCGAGTAAAGAATTAACCCACCGATCCCTCTTTGAAGTCGAGACCTTGGCAAAGAACCTTTGCAGGATACGGTACAGCTTTTCTGTCCGACACACACTCGCCACTTTCTGTCGTGTCCCAGCCGTGTCTGGGGTTTCATGTCCAAGTTCACTCTAGAAAGAGCCCGTGAGTCGCTAATGTGTGTATCTTCACTCCTTCGTCTAGATTTCAACAGGGCGTGACACGATAGCAACACAACAAAGTCGCCTGTGTGCGGTGGGTCACTGTTCGAACACACATTAGGCCTATCGTACAGTTTCTTCACTGTGGGGAAACAAGCATTGACGGTGGAGATTACTGGAAGCAATCAGCGGTATTCTAGATCTGATCCAGGGAAATGTCAGCACGATGCTTAAGTTAGTCCAGGTGTGTAGATCACACCAGTCACACTGGCGGAACGGTAACGAGTGCAGGTAACGCAGGAAATGGACACACAGTTTCAGGGATACCGGAATAAATTTGTAACCATTTTTTTTCCTTATCTCCTCCTGCCTCGGAAATATACTTAACCACTTTTTTCTTTCGTTTTCTCTATATTTGTTTGTTTGCTTTCATTTTTCCTGCTCAGAGTTTTGGTAAAAAAAAAAAAAAATGACGTTTCAAAAATTATGAAATTCATTTTCGAGGTGTTTTGTGTACGCACGTATATATAGAATTTACTTCAAATTGCCATTGGGCGGGAGTTTGTCTTTCCAGGAAAAAAAGAAGGAAGAGAAAAAAGAGCGTAGTTTAAGATGAATTCTACCATCGTGCATATTGTATAACGATTCTCCTACAGCCTTTTACTGCATCTAATTTGGAAGCATCAACGCGATCATAATCCCCCCCCCCCCCGCCCAATCCAAAACAACATTTATCATGTAATTCTCTCAAAAAACACCAGCCAGAAAACAGGTAGGACGACAGTGCCACGTGTTCTATATTTTGCAACTGGCGTCGAATTCCATAGCTATTTTTAGCCTCTCTTCCCCTTTTCTTGCAACAACAACAAAAAATTCGACATTTCATTCCCCTGACCGTTCTTAAAGTTTTTCTTTGATCTTGATTATATCCCCACTGGGGATGCAAGTGGGAAATGCATCCTTTTAATTTAGGACAGTTATATTAGCTTCAGATCTTTTAAAATGTTGAGAAACATTAGAAGCGCAGACAGTTCATTTATGGCGTGGCGAATTGTCCCAACTCGATTTTTTTCCTTCTAATTCTAATAATGGAGTTAGTTGACACGCTTGCAGCCCTTCACTGCCCCCCCCCCCCCCAAGCTGTGTGTTGTGTTTTATGTTGGGGGTTAAATTCCGAAAACTTGGGGTTCAATGACGGTTTTAACTACGAAGTCTGATAAAGAAAGTCATTCAGTTTTTGCTTCTCCTGAAAAATTTTGTTAAAACCGAGATACGACAATTTACCACGCGGCTTTTGATATGATCGTTCTCATACCGGGGGCGGGAGGGGGGGGGGGAGGCTGCATGTTGAGATGTTTACAACGTTGATCAAAAGTGCAGAGAGAGATAATCTTTACGTTCTGGAATCACCCGACAGGTAAGTTCAGTTTGTAAAGTTTGGGTTGAGGAAAACAGCCGCACCTGACGGTTCCTTGACAGGCAGACACTGAGAGTTGACTGGCAAACACTGAGAGTTGACTAGCAGACACTGAGAGTTGAAAGGCAGACACTGAGAGTTGAAAGGCAGACACTGAGAGTTGACTGGCAGACACTGAGAGTTGACTGGCAGACAGTGAGAGTTGACAGGCAGACAGTGAGAGTTGACAGGCAGACAGTGAGAGTTGACAGGCAGACTCTGAGAGTTGACAGGCAGACTCTGAGAGTTGACAGGCCGACACTGAGAGTTGACAGGCAGACACGGAAAGTTGAAAGGCAGACATTGAGAGTTGAAAGGCAGACACTGAGAGTTGTACGTGAATTTCATTCTTTAGGGGTAGGCTAGACCATGGCTGCTGTAGGTGCCAACCTCCTGGCTCCCAACCTAATTATGATGCAGCACACTAAAACACTACTCCTGATCGCACCGCTGTGGTATGGGCAGTGAGTAGTGTTTTAGTGTGATACATTATAATTAAGGGGCGAGCCTCCAGTCTGAGGAATACTCCAGCCTTGGTCTGGCTTACCCCTTTGTGGAAAGTGTTTCATTTTAACCCTCATGTGCCAAGTGGTCCATTCTGAAGTACGCCACCTAGCATCCAGTGGCGGGTTTCATGAAAAGTGTCCAAGGCAAAGTCTCCCCCTAAATATGACGAGAACGGGCTCAAGGGTACTTGACGCCGATAGCTGATGGACTGCAATAATATTATTACCCTAAAACTGGTATCATCTATCCATTTTGATATCCCTCGTTCAGTGCACAAATTGTTTTTCCTCCATTCCCACACATATGATGCACATGTTCGTCCGTTGGAATCAACCGAGCACCTTTCGGCTCAGGTTTTGGAAAGTCAAACTGGCAAAGGGAAAAAGCAAAAACCGCAAAGTACATTATTATTATCGTCTGCGAGAACCTGGGTTCTCGAGGCGCAGCACACCCGTCCGTGTATGGTCACACGAAGTTAACCGTCTTCCGATTTCTTTTATTTGCTTGAATTTTATTTGTCTAATTTTCCATCAATTTGTATTTTTTATCCCAGAGAAGGTCCGTAGAACGAAAGATTGATTTGTCATTCTTGTTGCTTTGTGTTCTATTGTATCGTTTCTGTAGATTTCTTACTTGAGGCTTCGCTACAGACCAACTTTGTCTTTTTGTCACATTTTGTCTTTGCTTCAGGCCTTGCAGTTTTTCTGTTTGTTTGTTTTTTAATATAATCTTTTTTTTAAACAGCTACTAGATTATTACCCAACTGTTTTTAAAAAAAAATAGATTAATAATGTAAAGAGGCTGGCCCATGATAGAGAGGGATGGAAAGTGTTTGTTGGTGGCCTATACCCTGATTCAGGGTGAGAAAGGCAATGATGATGATGATGATAACTTTTATATTTAACCCAGTGTTGACTTGTTCAAATGTTTTTTGTATGTTTGAGACATTCTCGGTCCGTCACTTTGTTTCTGATCACTGGAGGGTTAAAGGTATATAGATGTTGTTTGTTGTTGTTATTGTTGTTGTTGTTGTTGATGGTGGTGATGGTGGTGGTGGTAGTGGGTGGTGGTAGTAGTGGTGGTGGTAGTGATGGTGGTGGTGGTGGTAGTGGTGGTGGTGGTAGTGGTGGTGGTAGTAGTGGTGGTGGTGATGTTATTATTGTCATGACAACCAGTGTTATGAGAGTAGTGGCCTAAGGAGGTAGCCCAGACTGCCTTACGCTCAGTCAAGCACTTTGAACAGCCGCTGCCCAAATCCAGTGCCTGGTCACGGCCGTGCATGATGTCTGATCCCCACAGGACCATCTCCGGGAAATATACTATTTTTATATCCATGATGAATAAATTAAAAAATTTCATTAATCTCAGATGCTCTAGCCAGGTGCTAGGTCCTATCTGTCTGTCCGCCTGTTTGTCTATTCGTCTATCTGTCTGTCTGTCCGACCCCCGTCCTTTCCGTCCGTCCGTCTGTTTGTCTATTTGTCGGTCCATTCGTCCCTCCATCTGTCTGTTTATCTGTCTGTCTGCCTACTTATCTGTCTATAGGCGCAATAGCCAGTTCTCAGCCCTGTCTGTCTATCTGTTTATCTATCCTCTCGCCTGTCTGTGTGTCTGTCTGTCTATCTGTGCGTGTGTATCTATCTATCTATCTATCTATCTATCTATCTATCTATCTATCTATCTATCTATCTATCTATCTATCTATCTATCTATCTATCTATCTATCTATACATTTGCTAATTGCTCTGTTTAGAACGTGTTGATTGATGTCCTACTGTTTTCTCAGTTCTTGACCAATTTTGACTAAACAGTTTTAGTTCCAGTTTCAATTAGAAACAATGTCAAGGTCACTGCAGACTGGAATATTTGACCCCGCAGCAATGACGTCATCCACACCAATCAACTGAAAGTGCAAGTCTCAGCATTTAGCATCCAGTGTTCATCATTGTGAAATAAACGGCATTGTGTGAATTTACCTCTGGCCGCTTTCAGTCTTTGAAATATTTAATTTCGTGGAAAATGCTGCAATTTAATTAGAATACAATACTTGTGAGAACAGGTGCATTTTACAAGGCTGGTTTCCGCTATCAGTTCTATATAACGCCTAGACATTTATATTTATTCTCTTGCAGGTCGAAGGCCACTGACAATAATGTGGGACAAAGACCCAAACGGACTGCCATAGTATTTCTGTACTGGAACAAGAAAGCTAAAGATGGAAAGGACGGCTTAAAATCCTGAAACTCTGGCCAGTTGGGAACTTTTGCTGGAGGAACGTCAGAACAAAACCATGTTCAAAGTGGAAAACTGTAGCATTCAGATGCCAGTGAAAGATGTTTTGAGACGTGATCCCATAGTTTACCACCCAAAGTCAAATATTTTGATCATTGACGTCTCTATATGATATAAAACTACAAGAAAACCACTTCGTTACCGATAGGCTCAAATATTACAGAGCGGATCTCTCTGAACTTTGGCATGAACTAACAAAAAGCTTGAAAAACTATAAAAACAACAACAACATACAATGGGGTCCGGCCGTGAAGTAATCCGCAAATTGCTCAAATAGCCGAACTCGTTGCTAGCGATAGAATTTAGGCCATATTTTACGAAAATGACATAATACGTGGACGTTCATTGAATTATTCTCGGTGTGCGCTGAATCTTGCCGTGACATTCCTGTAAATGTTGGAATTATTGTCTCTGTATTTCGCTAGTTTATGTAAACTACTTTCACACCACTGAACCATTCCAATGAAGGGTAAGTCCATTCTAATCTAATATCGTCATGTTAGATAAATGAGCCGTTCAAGTTCATAAAAACACAGGTTGAGGCAAGACGTGCCTGTGTGATTCAACCTACCTTTACATTGAACTGCCTTGTGTCCTGGAGATTTCATGCTGCAAACTGAAATATTCGGCCATGTCAGAAATGTCCAGCTCAATAAACATGAGGTTTTCCACTTGGAATGGAGAGGATAAAACACTGTGTAGGGTCTGTGGCCAAAGGTATCGTATACCCCGAATTCTACCATGTCTCCATACCTTCTGTACAGAATGTATTTCTAATTTACAGACTTATCCAACCAATGACGAGGATAGCTCATCATGTGACAATGATCAAACGCCCGATTGGTTTCTATTCCAGGAAACAGAAAATGGCACTGAAAATTTATTGGATGATTTTGATAGACACGCACCGGACATTAAGCCAGCACTTGCTTCTCCAGATCTTCATCTCAGAACTCTTCCACGCGGAAGGAGCAAACATGCGCAACTTATTGAGCGAAGGATGCAGAGAAGCAAAAGCTGTTTCGGTTCTGAATTTCAACTAACTACAAAGGATGAAGACGTTCTGGCTCAGCCTGACAAAACATTACTCAAAAGAAGCAGCAGCGCAAGTGGTAGTAAACTGAGCTTCCATTTCTCCACAAAATTTGGCGATCGAATCTCGGGAACTTTGGCGTCCAGCACAGGTTTGAAAAAAGAAGAAAGGAGAATAATTTTGTGTCCGATGTGTCTGAAGGAGGTCAAGGTCTCCAACAGTTTAGAGGAGCTTCCTAGGAATTTCATGATTGAAAGACTGGTGGCCCAGGACGTGCTGTTGGCTGGTCAGTCTGTCTTGACGTGTGATTCTTGTGCTGTCGATGATAACGATGAAGGTAAAGATGATCTGGAAAGCAACTCCAGTAAGGACGTGACTGCCAGGTGTGTCGAATGTCAGGAAAACTTGTGCTCACTTTGCGAATTCTCACATCGACGCCAGAAGAGAACCAAACATCACCAGCTTATACTGGTGGAGAATTCTGGTGACAGCAGCAACGGCAGCAGCAACAACAGCAGTAGTAGCAGCTCAATGAGCACCATTCCAGAATCAGTCAATGAAGAAACAAGCGGTTTAGAAATCAACTCATCCGCAAAACGGCCAAATCTGTTGAAAAACATTACACGCTTGAAGCTGCCCAATTTGCAGCAGTTTGGGAATCTCCTGTGGAATACCAAACCATCCCAGGAAAAACCAAGCCAAGAAAATGTAAATAGTGGCGACCGTGAAGCTCAGAGTCAGAATGGCGTAACAAATGTAGGAATTTCAAATCCGGCATTTGTGGGCGGCGGCCGTCAGGCAACTTGGGACAAAGTCACTGATAAGTTTTACTTCAATAAAAATCTGTCCAGACAGGGAAAGAAATCAACAGGTAATGTAGAACTGCTGTAATTCTGACTACGGTGTATACATGTTGTCTTTGCTCATGCAAATTTCGCGTAAATATTGTACAAGAAGAAGATGGCTGACTTCATGATTATGGGGGTAAGTGTGTTCTTTGGCTCCATGACCTTTTCAAATCAACGAACAAAAAAAAAATAAGGCAAAAGCCATACAACATGAGTGATTTAAATGAAAACCATTACGACACTTTGAAGGCATGTTTCATTTCAATAACAGCATTCATTTTGTCAAATGTTACTTTTTCTGTCCCACCGCACAAGACCAGAATTATTAGGCATGTTACTTTTCAAAATGGAAAACAACAACAAAAACCAGTGGCTGTGGAGTATTTTATTCTGATTCAATTTGTTGTTTGTTTCTTTTTTTTTGCTCCACCCACAGCCCGAATGATACTCTAAAAATATGCAAAAGTAATTTCCATGAGGGTCAACTAACCTAACTCAGTCTCTTTTATGTCGATCTATTGTGTTTATGAGAGTCTGAAACAGTCATTTAGAACAGTTGATATGGCGGTGAAATGTAGAGACTTTCAAAAATAACTTGTCACCCTTGTTTTGTATTTAAATTTCGGTTATTATAAGTTAGATCGATATGAAAATTCAGAGATACTAGATTATTCAATATGAATAAGAATTAACACACTGAATCAAAAGATTGGACACACGTTAATTTAATATGATACTCACAATTAACAAGGGGTCATAATCAAAAGTCACAAGTCTAGTAACGAATGTGTCCGCTGTCACAAATCCCAGACTGGGAGATGTAATAGTTATAACAGGACAACAATCACGAACGAACGAGTATAACACTTAACAGAACAACCCATCAGACTCACACATTTATTATACATAAAGATAAAGATTAAAGTGCAATTACATACATTATATTATTGAATTTAACTGCCGTCCAACGGCCTTATTCCCACATGCACTCTTCCTCGGGTCCACAACCCGGTAGTTACTTTCTAAAGACACTTCGGTCTCAGCTTCTCCTCTCCATGTCTTAATAGCACATTAATATTTCACTGGCACCGCAGTCTCCCAATAGCACCTTCCTATTGCCATAACACATTAGCATTCCAATAGCACATCAACATGGCAATAGCACATTAGCATTTCAATAGCACATTCACAATCAAATATACATCCCTGTCTGTGGCCAGACTGCCACGACTCATGTGCCTCTACTGTCCTGCACCGACAGCTTCACTCCTGGCCTATGTGTGGCCTCCGGCCCTATGCTGGCCTATCCCCTGGGCTCACCGTAGGCGGCGCTTTTCGGCCCGACCTCGGCACCTACAAGAATAACATTACATTGGTATAATACCATACCACTTCTATTCACTTCACCCCTCCTTACAACTCATGAAGCGTACACACAATAGTTCACATTTCACTCACCAAACATCTTACGGTAACACACCTCCACCGTAGTACACAATACTCACTCTCGCTACAAATCCATGAACTCAACTTTCATCTATCGCTCACGGCGCACATTGCTATATACAGTATCAAGGACTTCCACATTCCTCACATATACTTATTTACATCATGGTCATAGACGAATATAATACATCAATCATAATTATCAATCATCGTTTCACCTACCAGTCATCACTGGAAAAACACTACTCCCAAGTCTTCCGACTGCTCTCCTTATGTTCGCCCTCTGGGGCTTTCTCCTGCGTCCGCTCTTTAGGACGTCTTATTGTGCAGTGATAGTAATACAGCGCTTTCGCCTCATTCAGACCCCCCCCCCCCCACTCACAACATGCACGCTTTCCCTTACCCCGTGGCCGTGGGTTAACTTTATTCTAACCTTCTCGTAACTACTGATCCTCGCTCACTCGCTCGTGACATCCGCCTCTTGCATTGATGGCAGTCTGGCATCAGCGACGCATAGTGTGGATCAGTCTTGCTATTGTAACAGTGTTTACTGACACTGGTCAAGCATTTTGCCATTGCATACAGTTCATCTGTTGTCTTTTGGACTGTTTTGAAGCGATTTCTTAAAATAATATCGAGTGCGAACAACTA
>OZ007577.1:842225-999725 GCA_963931925.1 Onchidella celtica
CAGTCAATACAGTAGAGGAAACTGGAGAAATTCCGAGACGGCAGTGCAGAGTTTAACATTGATAATAATTTCAAAGGAAATAATACAAACAAAGAACTCAGCTTTCAAACCCGTTTTTTCTTTTCTCTTTTTCTTTATCTCCTTTTTAAAAAAAAAAAAATTATGTTGGTGACTTTCTTAATTGAGTTTAGATTTATCGAATATTAGAGGGGAAATTACCTCTCAGGACATTCCGCAACTTCAACGACATTTTCATTTTCTTTGTTCTTGACATTCAGGTTTGAGCACAGCGCGGATTTCATACAAATGTGTCATGGTTTTGACAGTATGTGATACAGATGGGATTCCATACAACAGTGGTGACGTCAGCCTGAGAGCTTGGATCATCTTCCAAGAACAAAGCATGAAGTGTGTGAAGTGAATAACTGGTCTTGCCCACAGACTAATAAATTAGCCAGACTGGATGAACCCATTGTGTGAGGTCACAAAACAGCGAAAGGTCATGAACCATCCGCCACATTAAGTTTACGGTAACGACCGACGCTTCAGCATAGCTACAATGTTGAATGACACCATTTTGACGCACCAACTGAACGCGAAAGTTTGGTTCCGCACCAAGAAATTAATACATGTACCACCAATCTTGACAAATAAAAAGACATTTCTACTGCAGATAGAACTAGAATCGGAATTTCCCGAGCGGCGGCCATGTTGGTTATACGACCGCCGCTCGGGAAATTCCGTAAAAACGACACAGCCCCAAGCTCGTGTTTCCAGTCTGGTTAATTTATTAGTCTGTGTCTTGCCCACAGCATCCGCTCCGCTATTTTTTTCTTAGGGAAAATGACGTGCGAAAAAGTAAAACACTCTTTACCTCATAATGGTGGGGAGTGGAGTGGAACGGATGCTGTGGATAAGTAAACTGTTCACGTTTCATTGGTCAGTCCTCACAGTTACGTGTCAATCCTTCACCATTCAACCCTTCCCATGAGCCCTTGGGAAACTTCATTGTCAGTGTGCACAAACGTGTCCATTAGGCCCATTGCGCATATCGGCCATCTTTGTTGTAAGACCGACGCATAACCATGGTGATGGTAGCATTGATTTTGATTCGTTAACCGATTTGCACTGCCAGCACTTCAGGCGCCGCGAACCAATCGGCGGCGAGCTAAAACTAGTTCACTACAGTAAACTACAGTGTGTACATGCACATGGGAGACGTTCGGTCAATTCTTTCACTTCCTTTCCCTTGTTTACACGGATGGTAGGGAATCTGACCAGCTTGGGATCCACCCTTTCCACCCCTGTCATAACAGTCAACTGCAATGCAACCAGCAGGCATTTTAACCGCTTAGACATATCTCGAAGTTACACTCATCAGCTGATGCACCGGCCATTTGGGGTGTCGGAAGAACAAAACAAAAACACTGTGTGACGTCATTCGCAATGGGCCTATTGGTTTGTTGCATTTGACTCATACAATTGGCCTTCCTCCCACAGTTTGAGTTTTATTTATTCTTTTGCTGGAAATTCCTCAGCTTTTTTTTTAATCAACCGTAACCATGACGCCGGCTGGGCTGGCGCGCAAGAGCTCCACCGTCAACATTAGACTTTTGAGGGAGGGCAAGTGACACCAAAGATACTAGATAGAACAAAATGAGACAGCTAGCGCTTTTACCCCTGGCGCGCACTAGAATATTTTGATCAGGCAACTACATGACCGACGTACTTGGATGGCGACTTGACGATTTCCAGTGATATTTTTGTCTCGTTTTTTTTTTTTACTTGTTTGGTACATTTGTTTTTGGTCTGTTTATTTTGATGAAAGAGGAAGAACAGTCCATGAAATTGAACAGTTCTCACTGAAATTCATCAAGTCACAATCTAAGTACGTCGGTCATGTAGTTGCCTGATTAAAATAGGCTCATGCGCGCCTGGGGTAAGCGTGCGAAGATTTTCCACGCCACCTAGCGGCGAATGCGCGGAAGTCATGGACAGTGCTGTATTTTACAAAGCCATATAGGGAAAATATTGAATTTTGCTCACTGTTCAGTTATAGCTGTAGACCTGGTAATTATAATTTCATTGGTTTTTGGAAACTCAGACTATTATTTTTTTTTAGTCTAGTGGCACTGTAGCAAATCTGCATCATTGATTTATCATTGTACCAAGCATTCTTTTCATGCTGTGAGCCATGGTTTCTCGTATCTGTTGTGACACAAGCCACTATTTATAATTAACATGGCATGTTTCAAACCCTCTATTCTCAGTGACTGAAGCCTGATCAGTGATTCCATTTAAATGACGAAAGTTCTGTTTTGTTAAGTGTGTATTCTAAGCTGATGAAACAAGGGCAGTAATTCCTCATATATTTGCAACCTGTCGTCAAGAACAACACTTTTTACCTTTTCTGGAATTTTCCCACAACTTTGCTTTCTTGGGAGATATTCAGTTTCCCGAGGGACACAGTGGTTCTGAGGCAAGGTGGTCGCCGAAGGTAAGGCCTACTAGGTTCAAATCCCGGTCGATGTAGGCATGTTGGAGTTTGTGGATTTTTCTCATGGTTTCATGCCCTGACCTTATGATATGTAGGATCGAACACCCAGTCTTCTCGAATAACGACGAAAATTTCGAAAGGCCCGTGTGCACGTTGCGCACGTTAAAGATACTTTAGAGATTCCACAAACCACAGCTTGATCAACACAGACGAGAAAATCGTTTCACAAGTCTCGCCACGACAGTTTATGACAGCTCACGGTGTGAGTGTTTCTTGGTCTTACATGGTCATAGTTGGCACACACAATACAGTAAAGGCGCAAGGCTTATACCTAAGCCATACGGAAGTGACGACATAACATAGTTCACAACAAGACAAGGGAATTCTCGGTTTTAGATTAGTGTTCACTGCTCAGTTCAAAGTCACAACAGAAGGGCGCTACATTACCTCGGCAGTTGGAAATCGAGAAGAGCAAGCTGGACAGTCCCCTGAGCGAGCAAAATTAAAATAAAAAATGATAAAAACTACTCCTACCCTATCACTCCCCCCCTCCCCTCCAACCCCATTCCACAAAAGAAAAGGAAACCCGCCAATGGGCGCTGCACTGTGGTGACGACGTGTCTGCTTCAGTTGTAACTGAGCTGCTGGGCTGCCATAACACTGAGGCAAATTTCCCAAATGGGATTCAAGAGGTATACTAAATACCCCCTCCCCCCCCCCCTCCCCCCCCCTCCAAAATACAAAAATAATGTTTTTACTCTGTTGAGTTAGAATTAATCCGCTTGGTGCCCATTTATGTCTGTAGATTTGATTTACTCTTGTTTAGCAATGACTCAGTATATAAGACAAAGATCACTGAATTCACGGAAATTTGAGATTTCTCTGATGTTGGTTTTGTGCATTTCAGGCACATTCCAGTCACGTTGTCTCCCTTGAAAGATGGCACCTACCCAGTGGAGTTCACTCCCCTGTACAAGGGAACTCACTATCTGCATGTCGCCTTGAATGGACAGGCAGTGAGGGTGAGGCTCTCGAAGAACATCCATCTTGATGTGAGGGGGGGGGGGCTGGGGTGGAGACGGGAAGTGCGGTTGGGGGCGGGAAACTGGGGGTGGGGGTGGGAAACTGGGGGTGGGGGCGGGAAACTGGGGGTGGGGGTGGGAAACTGGGGGTGGGGGTGGGAAACTGGTGGTGGGGGTGGGAAACTGGTGGTGGGGGCGGGAAACTGGGGGTGGGGTTGGGAAACTGGGGGTGGGGGTGGGAAACTGGTGGTGGGGGTGGGAAACTGGGGGTGGGGGTGGGAAACTGGTGGTGGGGGTGGGAAACTGGTGGTGGGGGCGGGAAACTGGTGGTGGGGGCGGGAAACTGGGGGTGGGGGTGGGAAACTGGGGGTGGGGGTGGGAAACTGGTGGTGGGGGCGGGAAACTGGGGGTGGGGGTGGGAAACTGGGGGTGGGGGCGGGAAACTGGGGGTGGGGGTGGGAAACTGGGGGTGCGGGGGGTGGGGGAACTGGGACCTTAGTTCTTGTTTGTTCCAACTCCATATCTTGCAGAATTGAGATATTTGGCGTTAAACCTTTGCGGAGTTTGTACTTGCGTTTGTTGTTAGAGGATGGCGGTAATTTACACAGTAAGTTATAGATGAACAAGGGACACAACTCAGTGTTTTCTCTATTCGGCTTTGTCATTGGACTACGGTCCCCTAGCAATGAGTAGCAATAATATCCTGTAAGTAAGGAATTGCAATCAATGGGAACTATGAAACATGTTGATAAGTGCCACAACCCACGTTAAACAAAATCAAAGTCAAAGTCAAAGTGTCGCATTTGTTACGCTCTTCTACGTAGGGAAAAATCTCCAGTTTTTCAGGAAATGGAGATAGAATAAACAAGAGCTGAGGTCGCGATTTGCCTGGGTAAACTCGCCGAATGCACTAGAGCAATCGTGTGTGTTCTATGGCTGCTCACTCAGGATACACACATCGTCGCAAACTACTTACCAAAACTACCATGGTGCAATTGTCACAGTTCAGGCCAAGCCATGATACACGTACACACATTGTCCTACACATACCGCCATAAACACAATGTCACACACACACACTGTCGCAATATATTAACTCGAACAGTCACAGTGTCGTTCAAGACTTCAGTTATTCCAGGACAGCTCTTTCAAGCCACATTACATTGTCGTAAAATCATTCACAAAGGAATCACTGCCTCGTTCAAATTAGGACTATTTCTTGCACTTCCAGCAACATTACACTTCGTTTAAACCACTCTTTTAAGTAATTACTGTGGCATTTTGCTATTGTTTCAGGACAGCCCATTCAAGTTCAATGTCAAATCGCGATGGCGGCGTCACAAAGGCACATGGCATTGTTGCACTTTCTGCTCAACCAAAGGACGAAAAGATGTAGTATGTGGCTGTGGGGGAACCATGACAGGTACTCTACATGTATAGATCATGATCTAGCTGTGACTTCACCCGCACACACTCACCCAATCCAATCTTACTAGTCACTTTTTATATCCACATCCCAGTATTCCTTATACCTATCCAGTCCTCTATCTATCTATCTATCTATCTATCTATCTATCTATCTATCTATCTATCTATCTATCTATCTATCTATCTATCTATCTATCTATCCATTTATCTATCTATCTATCTATCTATCTATCTATCTATCTATCTATCTATCTATCTATCTATCTATCTATCTATCTATCTATCTATCTATCTAATTGCCTGCCTGCCTGTCTGTCTGTCTGTTTGTCTGTCTGCCTGCCTGCCTGCCTGCCTGCTTGTCTGTCTGTCTGTGTATCTATCTATCTATCTATCTATCTGTGTCATCTGCAGGTGGTTATCTCGGCTGTGGCCACGCCCACCCGGGCCATCCAGGGGGACATCACTGGTCTTGCTGTGGTAAAATGTCCCATAACTCTGAATGTTCTGCTGGGGTCAGTAGGAGCTCGCCCCTTCGCCAAGTCACCTTGTGAGGTCGTGTGGACGCCGACAAGCGAAGGGATGGCGGAAGAGCATCTCACACGCCGTCTCTCCCTCCGTCAACTTTACATACCGTGACGTAAACATACACACACAATCTACACACACACAAGGAACAGAAAAGACAAGTCGCCTTGTACAGTTGTGTCCTGCAGATAAGGGAACCGGTGTCAGAAGGGGACCTAGGCGACAGACACACACACACACACACACACACACTCACACACGTATAAAATGGAGTAAATAATGTTTGAACGAGGGATGAAGAACATTATGCAAGGAAAGAGAATCGGGCAACACAACTGTGACAGCCGTTCTGGCACATAGGAGCTATGGTGTCTCCTACAGCTGTCTCAATATTGAGCTTTCGCATGGATAGAAGACATTCTGTATTAGATACTGAGAGACGAGAGAGAGAGAGAGATTGAGAACGGGAGAGAGAGAGAAAGAGAGAGAGAGAGTTGAAAAACAGACCAGAAAACATATGTATCAGTAGATGATCCACTCTGTATACAAAGAGAGACTGGTGACTGTCAGACAATGGAACATAAATGTTTCATGTGACTGTAACCTGGACTGGCTGTCACAGTGTCCGGTGTGTAATTTTTTTGTTGTGTTGTTTTGCTTGTTGTTTGTCCACATTTTATTTTAATATTATGAAGGAATGGAATAAATAATTGCCGATGACAGTTTCAGCTTGTTCAATTACTGATCTAATGCAAAGTTATACAATGTATTCTCTTATCAAATGACCCAGTGCCTCCCCCCCCCCCCTCCCTTTTTCAAGCCATTAAGATTAAAAAAAAAGTCAGCAATCTTTTCTTAAAAAACGAAACAAAACAAACCCAAAATGAGCAGAGAAACATGTAGTTACCACTTACAAAGTCTTTGAACCTCCACACAAAGTTTTTTGGACCTCCGCTTACAGTCAACTTCTTCTTGTTGCTCACAATCAGGGGCGTAGGGTTGGCGGGGCCACAGGGGCGTGGTCCTGGGCTCAAAATTCTTAGTGGCGCAAAATTTCAAAAGAAAAAAAAATAAAGTAAATAATAATAGATAACAGCCCGCCCTCTCCCCTCACACAGAAAATTTCCCAATGCTGGAACATTCTAGTTTTTCTACATGATACCACAAATGAACGTTGCCTCATTACGTTTTACAGTATCATTCTCGCTAATTACAGCCATACTGTCTTCAAGTGATCTTTACCGATGAATTACATAATGTCTGTTAACAACGTGATTTCCCGTTTGAAGATACTGGTACTGCAATGTTCCATAACTTATATAAACTATCAGATAAGAAGTTCATTATTTCACCAGCTGCATCGGGCGATAATCTCGCTCGACCTTCCCTACCCGCCTCGCCTGAGTAACCTTGCAATAGGCTGCTGTCATCTGAGAGAAATTTCAAAGTAGATTTCAAAACTGTTATTGAAACATTTGCACAATTGAAGCCCAAACGAGTTTAAATCAATTCGAGTACACTAGCAGTAAATGGGTTTTACTTTAATTACATCAGTATTTTCTTCAAATGCATCGTCGGTGCAGAACAATACTCCTGTAACCCCATCAACATATTTGGTGGGTTACAGGAGTAATGCTCTACACCGACGGCATGTGCTTGGGCCAGGTGTTCAATACCGGACTGGTGGGAGGGACTCGAGCAGTGCTAACTCTCCACGGATCAGGGGAAGAGGGGGAGTGGGAGGGTCTCGAGCAGTGCTAACTCTCCACGGATCAGGGGAAGAGGGGGAGTGGGAGGGTCTCGAGCAGTGCTACAGTGTACTATATCTATGGTGCTGACGGTCCACGGATCAGAGGAAGAGGGGGAGTGGGAGGGTCTCGAGCAGTGCTACAGTGTACTATATCTATGGTGCTGACGGTCCACGGATCAGAGGAAGAGGGGGAGTGGGAGGGTCTCGAGCAGTGCTACAGTGTACTATATCTATGGTGCTGACGGTCCACGGATCAGAGGAAGAGGGGCAGTGGGAGGGTCTCGAGCAGTGCTACAGTGTACTATATCTATGGTGCTGACGGTCCACGGATCAGAGGAAGAGGGGAAGTGGGAGGGTCTCGAGCAGTGCTACAGTGTACTATATCTATGGTGCTGACGGTCCACGAATCAGAGGAAGAGGGGGAGTGGGAGGGTCTCGAGCAGTGCTACAGTGTACTATATCTATGGTGCTAACTCTCCACGGATCAGAGGAAGAGGGGGAGTGGGAGGGTCTCGAGCAGTGCTACAGTGTACTATATCTATGGTGCTGACGGTCCACGGATCAGAGGAAGAGGGGGAGTGGGAGGGTCTCGAGCAGTGCTACAGTGTACTATATCTATGGTGCTGACGGTCCACGAATCAGAGGAAGAGGGGGAGTGGGAGGGTCTCGAGCAGTGCTACAGTGTACTATATCTATGGTGCTGACGGTCCACGGATCAGAGGAAGAGGGGGATTGGGAGGGTCTCGAGCAGTGCTACAGTGTACTATATCTATGGTGCTGACGGTCCACGAATCAGAGGAAGAGGGGGAGTGGGAGGGTCTCGAGCAGTGCTACAGTGTACTATATCTATGGTGCTAACTCATCACGGATCAGAGGAAGAGGGGGAGTGGGAGGGTCTCGAGCAGTGCTACAGTGTACTATATCTATGGTGCTGACGGTCCACGGATCAGAGGAAGAGGGGGAGTGGGAGGGTCTCGAGCAGTGCTACAGTGTACTATATCTATGGTGCTGACGGTCCACGAATCAGAGGAAGAGGGGGAGTGGGAGGGTCTCGAGCAGTGCTACAGTGTACTATATCTATGGTGCTGACGGTCCACGGATCAGAGGAAGAGGGGGAGTGGGAGGGTCTCGAGCAGTGCTACAGTGTACTATATCTATGGTGCTGACGGTCCACGGATCAGAGGAAGAGGGGGAGTGGGAGGGTCTCGAGCAGTGCTACAGTGTACTATATCTATGGTGCTGACGGTCCACGGATCAGAGGAAGAGGGGGAGTGGGAGGGTCTCGAGCAGTGCTACAGTGTACTATATCTATGGTGCTGACGGTCCACGAATCAGAGGAAGAGGGGGAGTGGGAGGGTCTCGAGCAGTGCTACAGTGTACTATATCTATGGTGCTAACTCTCCACGGATCAGAGGAAGAGGGGGAGTGGGAGGGTCTCGAGCAGTGCTACAGTGTACTATATCTATGGTGCTGACGGTCCACGGATCAGAGGAAGAGGGGGAGTGGGAGGGTCTCGAGCAGTGCTACAGTGTACTATATCTATGGTGCTGACGGTCCACGGATCAGAGGAAGAGGGGGAGTGGGAGGGTCTCGAGCAGTGCTACAGTGTACTATATCTATGGTGCTGACGGTCCACGAATCAGAGGAAGAGGGGGAGTGGGAGGGTCTCGAGCAGTGCTACAGTGTACTATATCTATGGTGCTGACGGTCCACGAATCAGAGGAAGAGGGGGAGTGGGAGGGTCTCGAGCAATGCTACAGTGTACTATATCTATGGTGCTGACGGTCCACGGATCAGAGGAAGAGGGGGAGTGGGAGGGTCTCGAGCAGTGCTACAGTGTACTATATCTATGGTGCTGACGGTCCACGGATCAGAGGAAGAGGGGGAGTGGGAGGGTCTCGAGCAGTGCTACAGTGTACTATATCTATGGTGCTGACGGTCCACGGATCAGAGGAAGAGGGGGAGTGGGAGGGTCTCGAGCAGTGCTACAGTGTACTATATCTATGGTGCTGACGGTCCACGGATCAGAGGAAGAGGGGAAGTGGGAGGGTCTCGAGCAGTGCTACAGTGTACTATATCTATGGTGCTGACGGTCCACGAATCAGAGGAAGAGGGGGAGTGGGAGGGTCTCGAGCAGTGCTACAGTGTACTATATCTATGGTGCTAACTCTCCACGGATCAGAGGAAGAGGGGGAGTGGGAGGGTCTCGAGCAGTGCTACAGTGTACTATATCTATGGTGCTGACGGTCCACGGATCAGAGGAAGAGGGGGAGTGGGAGGGTCTCGAGCAGTGCTACAGTGTACTATATCTATGGTGCTGACGGTCCACGAATCAGAGGAAGAGGGGGAGTGGGAGGGTCTCGAGCAGTGCTACAGTGTACTATATCTATGGTGCTGACGGTCCACGGATCAGAGGAAGAGGGGGAGTGGGAGGGTCTCGAGCAGTGCTACAGTGTACTATATCTATGGTGCTGACGGTCCACGAATCAGAGGAAGAGGGGGAGTGGGAGGGTCTCGAGCAGTGCTACAGTGTACTATATCTATGGTGCTAACTCTCCACGGATCAGAGGAAGAGGGGGAGTGGGAGGGTCTCGAGCAGTGCTACAGTGTACTATATCTATGGTGCTGACGGTCCACGGATCAGAGGAAGAGGGGGAGTGGGAGGGTCTCGAGCAGTGCTACAGTGTACTATATCTATGGTGCTAACTCTCCACGGATCAGAGGAAGAGGGGGAGTGGGAGGGTCTCGAGCAGTGCTACAGTGTACTATATCTATGGTGCTGACGGTCCACGGATCAGAGGAAGAGGGGGAGTGGGAGGGTCTCGAGCAGTGCTACAGTGTACTATATCTATGGTGCTGACGGTCCACGAATCAGAGGAAGAGGGGGAGTGGGAGGGTCTCGAGCAGTGCTACAGTGTACTATATCTATGGTGCTGACGGTCCACGGATCAGAGGAAGAGGGGGAGTGGGAGGGTCTCGAGCAGTGCTACAGTGTACTATATCTATGGTGCTGACGGTCCACGGATCAGAGGAAGAGGGGGAGTGGGAGGGTCTCGAGCAGTGCTATAGTGTACTATATCTATGGTGCTGACGGTCCACGGATCAGAGGAAGAGGGGGAGTGGGAGGGTCTCGAGCAGTGCTACAGTGTACTATATCTATGGTGCTGACGGTCCACGAATCAGAGGAAGAGGGGGAGTGGGAGGGTCTCGAGCAGTGCTACAGTGTACTATATCTATGGTGCTAACTCTCCACGGATCAGAGGAAGAGGGGGAGTGGGAGGGTCTCGAGCAGTGCTACAGTGTACTATATCTATGGTGCTGACGGTCCACGGATCAGAGGAAGAGGGGGAGTGGGAGGGTCTCGAGCAGTGCTACAGTGTACTATATCTATGGTGCTGACGGTCCACGGATCAGAGGAAGAGGGGGAGTGGGAGGGTCTCGAGCAGTGCTACAGTGTACTATATCTATGGTGCTGACGGTCCACGGATCAGAGGAAGAGGGGGAGTGGGAGGGTCTCGAGCAGTGCTACAGTGT
Source organism: Onchidella celtica (assembly GCA_963931925.1). Lineage (NCBI taxonomy): Eukaryota > Metazoa > Mollusca > Gastropoda > Systellommatophora > Onchidiidae > Onchidella > Onchidella celtica. The sequence goes on from OZ007577.1 coordinate 852,982, forward strand.
ACTATATCTATGGTGCTGACGGTCCACGAATCAGAGGAAGAGGGGGAGTGGGAGGGTCTCGAGCAGTGCTACAGTGTACTATATCTATGGTGCTGACGGTCCACGGATCAGAGGAAGAGGGGGAGTGGGAGGGTCTCGAGCAGTGCCACAGTGTACTATATCTATGGTGCTGACGGTCCACGAATCAGAGGAAGAGGGGGAGTGGGAGGGTCTCGAGCAGTGCTACAGTGTACTATATCTATGGTGCTGACGGTCCACGGATCAGGGGAAGAGGAGGGGTGTGAGGGACTCCGAGCAGTGCTAACTCTCCACGGATCAGAGGAAGGGGGGTGTGAGGGACTCCGAGCAGTGCTAACTCTCCACGGATCAGAGGAAGAGGGGTGTGAGGGACTCCGAGCAGTGCTAACTCTCCACGGATCAGGGGAAGAGGAGGGGTGTGAGGGACTCCGAGCAGTGCTAACTCTCCACGGATCAGGGGAAGAGGGGAGGGGGTCAATACTTGCCTTGCCCCGGACGATTGGCAACTTACAATATGCCACTGCCCGCAGTAAATAGCACACTGGATGCAGCTCATCCCTATCAGTATCACGGTAAAGATTTAAAAAGAACTGCATTTATAATATATCCTACCCTGGCCTTTTAAGACACTATCGTCACAGCGATGTGTCCGAACGCTGTTCAGGTGCAACATACAACATAGAGGTGTCACTATCCATGTCGTGAGTATACTTGGCCGGTATGGGCAGCAAAATTATTTCTTTGATTTCAGTTAAACAAAATAAATCATGTGAGGACATATCAGCCTGACTTAAGTTTGTTATTATAATTATGTTAAAACATACAGTCCAGCTAGTAAATGATATAATGATGGTGAAGATGGTTATACATCATGAATATAGAAAAATAATGATGACGATGTGAACAAGGAAAAGAAAATGTAAGGAAAAAAATAAAAAAATTGACTCAATGACTTTTTTTTTTCCATCCACGAGAGGAATAGAAAATGAAAGCACAAGAGACTTAAGAGGATTGGATTAGGGAGACGGGAAAAAGATATGGAAAGATTTACGAAAATCAAGGCATTAGAACCTCCAGCAGCACCACCATCACAACACAATGTAAGGTCACAACCCTACTCCTGTCAGCCCGATTTAGGGGGGGAGGGGGGGAGGTATCATACAGCCCAGAAGATTATTCGAAAAAAGATAAAATAAAATTTCATAATAAACGAAAATGATGGCACTGTCTGAGAACTTTCATGTGATCAAGAGTGGAGAGTGAGCGAAATGGACTGAGGGGGATATATACAGCAGCAGTGGAAGGTGCAACTTAACAATTGAAATGACGACATTATTATGAATAATCGTACGAATCTTGTGTATTTGATAGTAAAAATATGTGCATGCAATGGCAAGCTACTACATACATGTTGGTCGGTATGTTCATGATGTGTGCTGGTCAGGGACAAGTCATGCTAGTTTTGGGCCTAATAATGTGATACTTCTTGGAGTGGAGTGAGACTGGAATAAAAAAAAAAGTGTGTGGGCCTAGTATAGACACGCATGTACGCACAAAATCATTCAGCGCGGACATAATATTTATCAGTAATGGCGATGTACATACTGTAATAAACAAAAACGGTGTTTTGCTGCTTCATTCTAGACTAGACACTACCACAGATGATTACACTACTGAACGGACACTACGGTCCTGTCATAGGCAATCATGGTGGTTAACTTGGAAATCAAACGCCGAAACGAAATTCCCATTAACGCAACTCTCGTAGGAACAAAATATTGCAGGGATTGGAAGAGTAATATACGTGTAATGCTGTTCGAACCATAAATGATATGGCTCGAACAAAATTAATCCAATTGGTTGCTACAATATTAATATTTTGACAATCTGTTTTGGCACCGCTGAAATGAAATTTATACTACACGGAACCGTAGCCCAAGTACAGGTTGCTCGGTAAACGGCAACACAATACCGAATCAGACTGGAAGGAAGTTGTCAACTGACGAACAAAGTGAATGCTAGGCTACTTTCATTAGTTTCATTTCAGTGTTGTGACCATGGTCAGAAGGAAACGTGCCCCTGTCTGATAAAGTGGGTCGCAGAATATACTTAAAGCTACTTTAAACAGTCTACTGTCTTTAAAACTTGAATAGTGTGTCTGTGTCAACACAATTCTTTTTCAGCGTCACTGACAATACTAGAGACATAGAGTCTAGTCTTCTAGATCTAGACTCGGATCTATTCTAATTCTAATTCTCCATGTGAGTCCAGATAGACTAGATCTAGATCTAGACACCTAAGCCCCAAAGAAGGAGTTTCTTACCACTGTCATAGGCCGTAGTTTACAGTTTCGTAGGTAGAGGTCTAGATCTAGCTAGATCTAGTATAAATCTAGATTAGTTTTAGAACTTCCATGGGTAGGCCTAACCTAAATTCTAAAAGATCCTGTGTGATCTGAAATGACAATGTAGATCTAGACTCTAGACCTAGAGTATATTATTATTGGGAGGACTTCCGAATGCGTTCCATAGCTCGACAAGTGCACAGGCATTGTCAGATGGCCGCCCTTATCCGTCAACATTATCGACGGATACTGCCCAAGTTTATCCGTCAACATTATCGACGGATACTGCCCAGGTTTATACGGCAACACTATCGGCACTATTGACTAATGACAAACAACAACAACAACAAACTAAACAAGCAAACTGGATTTATTCCTAATGTTATTGGATTAAAAAAAATTACCAAAGACACTGATTGTTGTCAACATTATCGGCGGATACTTACGTTTATCCGGCAACACTATCGGCACTATTGACGAATGACAAACAACAACAACAACAACAAACAAACATGCAAACTGGATTTATTCCTAAGATTGGATTAAAAAAAATTACCAAAGACATTGATTACTGATAAAAAGACTTCTATAAGAAAAAAACAACACCCTACCCCGCTGAGAATCGAACCACTGTACCCCCGATTGGCAGGTAGATACAAAAAAAAAACAACAACTGAATTTCTTCCGTCATTGTTCTTGGATTAAAAAAAAAAAATTGATGCCTAATAAAAAGACTTGTGACAAAAAAAAAAAAAAAAAGCTGCCGTGCTGAGAATTGAACCACTGCCATTTGACTGACAGGCAGAGATGCTAACAGCTACGCTATTGAGAACACTGACTACTTGTGAGAAAAGTCTGATTAAATAAGTATGACCAAACCAAGAAACCTATATCAACGGATTAGACCTGAACCTTAGTGTATCCATTAAATCAATAAAATTCCAAGTCTCTCCAATTTCAATATAGTTTTCAACACTCGCCCAATATGAACGTTGATCGCATTGGGATGTACGGAACAAGGGAGGAAGACGGAGAAAGGGTTCAAATCAGGGGAGATGACTCGCAAATACAGAAATTATGTTGACGGATGATAAAAAAAATTCTAGGGAAAATTTTATCCGTCAGTGTCGACGGATAAACATTTCGTTGTCAGATTGATGTAACGACGTGAGGGTCTAGTCAGTTTGTATCATGGAGGCCATAGGCCGATGTTTCTCTGGGCAGTAGTCAGATTGACATATCAGGGAAAGCCGCCGGGGTAGCTATGTATTGTTTTCACTTGGGCTGTGGAACGCATTCGGAAGTCCTTCCTTATTATTAAATTTTATATTGGGGGTTTCTGCGTCAGTTATTTGTAATGTCTTAAAATTAGATCAAACTTTGTTTAAAGTTTTGTTGATTTTTGTTCTGCCTGCCTGTCTCATTCTCCATTCTCTCTCCTTCTTTCTGTTTGTACAATATGTTTATACACACACACATACACTTCTTCTGCTAAGAGCCTTAAATGACAAATCAGCAGATTGCTTGTTCTGTGACTAAAGTTTTACATTATCAACATCAGATCAGTTCCATCAACATTATTAAAAAAAAAAAAATGGTCAAACTGATCAAGTGACCATATATGGAAAGCAATACAAGATCTGGCAGACTGAACAATCCAGCAGTTTCTCTGGGCAAAGAATTTGCCGCTTGTCTTATCCACAAAGAGACAAATTTTTATTCTTCAGGACAGAAAGACGTCAATCCAGCAGATTCCATCAACCATGTCCATTTCACTCAGTGCTAGTGTAGCTGCACATGTGGTTCATTGTTCTGTCATCAATTGCTTGCCGTAAAAGATGCCGTGCAAGTTTCTAACAAAATCCTGGTTCAGGATCCCCTTTTAAGACTGCTGTCAAGTGCCTTCATATCATAGTCATTGGATTACCATTGACAAATCTCCATACCATGTTATTGTACAGTAGAAAAAAACAATACATGATAGAATTTACACAGTAGCATTTATAATACCTTTGATCTGGATCGCTCAGTGATAGCGAATTTTTTCCTAACAGTAGTACTAGTAGTGTTGGGTCACCCAGTACTATAGGCCTGTGTATTATTGTGGGGGAACTTAGCAAAAAAAGGATAGAGATTGTGGTACAGTAACGGCAGATTTGGGTGGTAGAAAAGGAAGCTGCTACTGTATACTGTATTGTGAGGTAACTTCACTTTAATAATTTTTGCGTCAGCGAGTAAGATTTTGGTCTTATTGAGGGGTCACAGACATCTGAAAATAACTGTAGGCCTAGTAATGATAGAAATATGGTTTGTTATGCCTTATTATGGCTTGATCTCAAATTTTGTCAAAAGAGAGGATAGAATATAAAGCTGAAATCATTGCTGTTTCTCACATAAAGTATTTTTTTTTTCTTGTCTGTCAGCTGTAGAGTATAAAACTTCATTGAGTTAGCACCCACATGCAGACAAAATCTCTTGATATGTTCCACAGATTTTATCCAGTATGAAGAGGACAGAGAAGCAAGATACTGATGGCCAAACCGTCTCGGGAGACTTGGACATTGAAATGCTGAAAGATGAATTTGAAAGCCAAACAGAATGGAACATGAGGAAAAAGTTCCTGATTGCCAATGTCAACAGTCTCACTCGGGAAAGACTTGTGTGTTTGTCTCGTTGTTTCCTCAATATGGCCTTGCATGGTTGCTCTTATCCTGATGCTGTCAAGATGGAAGTTCTGCGGAGAAGTGGTAATATTTTGGAAAAAGTTAAAGAGGATAAGAAATTACAAATGAAACAGAAATATGCCATGTCTTTTGTGAAGGAATCCAATGATGATGACACAGCCTCGAGTGCCAGTTTAGTTACTGTTCAGGTGTCAGAACCAGAGGTCACAGGTCACAAGTGTGCAGAAAGGCAGTGGAATAACAGTTTATCATCACAGACATATGTCATTCATCAAGACAGAGTCGAAGTTGTTGATATTGGCAGTGATAAACCTGGGGCTAGTGATGTCAGACATCTCAGTTCTGTAGGCTGCAAAGATTTCAGTGCTGACAAGTTTGGTAAGTATTTGTGAACTTTTGCAACGAACAGTTACTAGGTACTTTTCCCATCACACAGTTTAATTATTTTGTGTGATAGTGGGATTTTTGAGTGGCCGTAATGTCATGCAAGAGTTCTTTGTAATTACACAGTATTTATTTCCTATTACAAATATCTGATGTATGTAAGACTGTCAGCCGTAAGCAAAGTTACGAAACTGTGTTAAAGTAGCAAAGCTAATCGGGCAGCTTTCCGGCCTGACACAATGGTGTTCAGCGACTGCTGGTCTAGTTCTTCATTTTCAAATGACCATAACTTCCTTGCTTTATACACCATCGCAATAAAATAGGTACCAAAGTAACAAGAAATGGGCACGGCTTTCATACATGTTTGTTTTGTTGCGATATGTCCAATAGATATCTAATGCCTGTCATGTGAAGTGAGATTTTCTATTCCGGTGGGATGCGTCCCGTGAAGTTGAGCTGAGGATAATAGGTTTTTGGGGGTGGGGGGTGGGTACCGGCATTTTTTGTTTAATTTTACCCCCTAAATGACGTAGTACAACAAAATAAATTACATAGCAGGAAAGATAAAGGATTCCCTTTTGCTCCGCGCAGCTTTTCATGGGCGTACACCGCGGGAGAGCCGAACAACAACGGATGAAACTCAGAGATGAATTCGGGGAACCAGTCTTATGTTTTTCATTTTTTGAGTTGCGCAGAATGATCAAGACATGATAAGCTTTCTTCTCATATATAATTTATGCAGGTGTCATGCATTATTTCTATTTTTTAATGATTTCCAATTAAGTCGTTTTACGTCAAAGAAGGCATTTTTACCCACAGCCGAGGCAAAAGCGTGCATGGTCGATCTCCCAAAGTAGGTTACGGCCCTTGATTCTATCGATCAATACCACGACTCGCGTCATTTCATTGGTTCTTAAGTTATTCTGATATTTTAAAGTGCAAGTGAATGTTGGAATGCCGTCAACATTTTCAGGCCATTTCACTCATGAAGATGTCCCTTCATTCACCTTAAAGTGTTCAAAGCATTTACTGATGGGCGATTGTTCGTGTAGAATAGGATTAAAGCATGATTATCGGCTCGTCAAATTTTGTCACCGCAATGCAAGTTTTTCCCGTTTATGCTCACATAGCAAATAACCGTACATCTGAAGGTGAAACGGTGACCTTCCATCACTTTCCTAGAGATGACAATATAAAAAATGGAAAGATATGGGAACAAAAGTTCAACCGTAAACAACAATCAGTAGATCGCCGTTCACAGAAAGCAGTGGTTTTGTGAAGGGTGCACTCCGACATCGAGCCAGTTGTGGTTATCTGCTAAATAGTGTATCGGCAACAACACCACACAGCATTGAATCAGACCAGCTGCTGTGCCACCCACCTTCAGTCATCAGACAGAACTAAACGGAGACAGAAATTCAACCTCTAACTGAAAAAGAGACGCTTGTGTGAAAGAAGAGGAGAGGTGAGTCCAGGCCACACAGGCGAGTCACTAGACAAGCCAGACTGGAGACATGATATTAGATCCTGAATACAGTGATAGTTAAGTAAAACTTCTAATAAAAGACTAGATTTAGGCTGCCTTATACATGTATGTGTAAGTGGTAGCCCTTAATCTCTTTCCTCACTCTCTAGATATACATGTAATCTAATTGTGAATGCTTTCCAGTTTCAGCTCAATTATTGCTGATGCAAAAGCTAGCATTACTGTAGTAGGAAGAGTTAGTCCAGACAGTGTTGGGCAGGGCAGTGTAGTTTAGTGTCCACTGGGCAGTTTTATCTGTCGTTTGATATATGGAAATAGGACTGAGGAACTCACCTTTAGGTTTTGCAGCGTGTCAGCACGACAACAGCCAATTTTCTCCTTTCACGATTTTTTGGGGTGCACGTTTTTGTAATTTCACAATGCAGTTAAATAGTTTCATAATTGTCTCACATTGGTGAAATTTTCCAAATTGTATTCTATTACCAAAGTTTTGTAAAGAGATAAAGTTTTTCAATTAAGTTGTAGATCTTAGGCTCTCACAGAAAGGACATGACGCGCTGCATAGATCTACTAAACTAGATCAAGTCACAACCGTCAATTTTTTTTGTCTTTGGTATATAGTCATTTGAAAAGCACCTCAAGTCTGTTATTCCCTGACAGGTTGTACCTTTAAATTTACTGGCCTGAAACTAGTGAAATAAAATTTTGGGGAAATAATATTTTTATTCTCTCAGCCACTAGAAATCACACAGTAACTAGAAACTGATGGGGAAGCTGGACAACAGAGAGTCTTCAGTACAAACTTACCTAGACAGCCCAGGCAGGCCTGAGATATATGAATACCCATCTCACTGCCACACGACAGGAATCAGTCATGGTTGAGTCCAATTTAATTTCAGGATTCTGCAATTTTTTTCTTGGGAAAACTTTCACCTTGCTTCACCTTTACTGTATTCAATCAACCTTTTTGTTATGTACACCGGTACCAGTCCTGATGTGTTAGTACACTTAAATTCATGGCCTAGATATTGTATTGTCAAGAAAGATTACTACTGTTAGAAAACCTAGGCATGAAAGTAACACAGAGATCTAGACAACAAAAGTTGATATTATCACTACCAGAGATATAGATCAGTCTTGGCAAATACATAGATACGGCAATAGATATTTCCTTGTAAATCTTGTAACATTATTGTTTGAAATATTGTCATGTTTAATTAAATTTTTTTTTTCATTTCCTACAACAATGATAGAGACAGCTTGGATTGATATAACATGTATTTGATATTAATAGAAACACACTCCTGATTTTTCAAAGCAACAGATTTGCCTAGCTCTCTTAGATTGTAAACTGACTGAATTTACAAGACAAAAAAATTTCAACTCCATCCAGTGCTCATTCTGCATGTAATTTACTGACATCATGTATGTATTAGACTGTTCAGCCCTGTGTGACCCATCAGATGCAGTATGATGTTTAAAGTTGCCAGAACCTAACTACACTGTAGATAATTGATCTGAAGTCTCATAATTTATTTATTTGTCACTTATTGGAGCTGATTTTCAATCTTTCATGTTTTCATATATTTTCAGGGCCACAGAGGTTCGAAACTCATGTGCAATGGAGTTGGAGGGGCTGCGGTGTGGTAAACCAAATTGGAGAATAAGTCTCAGACTAATGTACAGATCACTACAACAGTGTCAAAAAGTTCATGAAGACCGGGCCTGACATGATAAAGCACTGGTTTGGCAGATGGCATATTTGCAAAGGTAAATTATTGTTAAAATGATAATTTTAAAATGAAGAACAATGGCCAAGAGTATAGAGATTGGCAGGTATTCATCAGGGGCTTGAAATTAAATGTTTTGATGAAGTTGGCAGACAGTCCCTGCAGTACAACTGCACACTGCAGAAGACTCATGAAGAAGCCACGGGATCAAGTAACACAATAACATTTATTACACAATATAAGTAAAGTTATGTTTTATAAATTATAAAATTTCATACATCAAGAGACCAACACAATGTTTTCATAATGTTGGGAATAAACTAAGCTGAAAAAGAAACCTGTCATGATTCCATTTGTAGCATACTTCTTATTACTACTGATGAGAGTTAAAGAGGATAAAACAATGATTACGCTGTTGCTGTTATTACGTGTACATTGTGTAAGGAATACGCCAGATACATATTAATGTACTTTTTTAAATTTCCAAATCAAACAGGCTTTCAGAATATACTAGAATACACTTTTTAGAGAGAAAAAGGAAATCAGTTCAGTGGAACTGTGGGCATGCATCATCTCCAACCATTTGTACTGGGTTGCAAGCAGCAGCAAAAGAGATGTGGAGATTGTCCTGGGAAAGCAGCTGTCCATATTGTGGCTTGAGGATGTTTGTGATCATCTTGCATGAAAGAGAAGATCTTTACCTTTATCACCAATAAAATTTCAGACTTTTTTAAAATGAAAAATACTGGAATTTTGTACTGTTTTATTTAACATTGTGCATTATTATCCTTATTGGTTATAGAAGCAGTTTAATATTAATAATAATTAGAAAAAACATGAACAACAAATTGAACATTTGGATAAATGGATATTTTCTGTGATATCAATGTCTTCCACATAAAACATGAATCTAACATCTTCTTGCAAGAAGAAGGCTCCTAGATCTTTATCGAAAGAAGTTTCGAGAAAAGCAAAGTTATCTGTTTTGATCTGTCACAGGCATTTACAATAAGGCATTTTCATGTTTTGTCAACTATAATTTTGCAAAACTAAATTTAAGAGACAATAAAGTGAACAATTTGCAAACCAAATACTAAAAAGCGATGTTGGCGAGAACACCTGTACAAGTTGTTTTGTCATAATAGTTGTGAAAAGTCATACATGTATTTCTAAGAAAAAAGAGCTGAAAGATTTGGGTGTGATTTTCTAACATACTAATAAATGGATTCCTTTTATCTTCACCGTATTTTAATCATGAGAGCTGAGTCTTGTACTCAGACAAGAAGTGAATGCAAATTTGATCAAATCCAAAATGGTGGGTACGTGATGCATTCGGAGGACTATTCTAAATTTGTGAGTTCCAGATATTCTTGTCACTTTTCCAGAATTTCCATGTACTCCTGGCAGCAAACGTCACTTGGGAATCCGTATTTTCCCTGTTCACTCACTAGCTCGTACTGTCATTGCTAATGCTATTGCCGTTTGTAACTGTAGATCTAGATCTAGGCCTTAGTAATGGCTAGATCTAGAGATCTACTCAGCCACATGCTAGGCCTTGCCACAAGTGCAAGAGAATTCTTATTTTTTTTGTAGCCTACTATTATTCAAAATGTTAATGCACTTTATGCACTGAATCTCACACTCTCTCTCTCTCTCTCTTTCTCTCCCTCTGCCATTCCACCCATGATCTCTCCTTAGGCCTGCTTATTACCAGTTGTAAAATAACACAATGAGACGTGACACATGTCGCTGCCAGCACAATCAAAAGTGTAAATAAATGGAGTTATTTAAAAAAAAATAATTATGCACACTTTATCATTTGCAAACGCAAACTTTGCATTTTGGAGACCAGTTGGGAAAGAGGGAATGTCCCGTGGAGAAGGTAAATTCACTAAAGCTACAAATGTGGAAATTTTCAACATCTCTGGGAGAGAGTGGAAATAAAAAAATCATGAACATTTAATCATAAACATTTTAAAGAGAGGTTATATGCAGTAAGTAAATATCTTATTACTGACATTGTTGCACACAGTCCCCACTATTTTATTGTCAGTCCTCTTTCACTTTCATGATGTTTCTGGTTTGCTATTTACACAGTGGCAGCTTGTGCTGATCACAGTAGATTTTGAAATTTTAAAAATCGGATGATAAATGCAAAAGTTTTTGCCTCTTTAAAGGTTTTGTAATTGTGCATTGTGTGGCTAGTGTTGTGCAATATTATACAATATCAACATTTCCCATCAATCTGATTGCAATTTTGACTTCACCATGGTATTTGCCATAAAATTTCATTTCAGTTACAGAATGCAAAAGTTTCATTGTCATATTCCCATAAACATAAATGTGTTATTCATTTTTTCAAGCAAAATTCTACAACAATGATTTCCATGGCCACCTAAATAAAGTATATATAAAGCTACCATGTACATACATCTATATGATTGTGCAAGCAGTTTTATCAAAATTTCACCAGGAATTTCACCGATTTTCATGGCTTTAAAAGACCATAACTTCTTTATTTGTGGTCCGACTTTAAAAATTCAAAAACTGGCTTGTTTCAAATTTGATAGACTTTCATTCCATACAAAGAAATATTTTTTTTTTGTGTGTGTTTTTTAATGTAATAAAAAAAATGCTTTAACCTTTTGCTACTTGAAGTTTGTATTGGCCTATATGTGATGGTGAATTTATTGAATGAGAATGACTGCTATGAGCCAAACTGCACAGATTACATCATTACTAGCATCAAATTGGCAAGGCTTAATTTTTCTCTACCCTTTTTCTCTAAACCAAAGTAATTTATAAAATGACTGACAGGCTTATTTCATTCATGCTACTGGTCTGAATAACTTGGGGATTTCTTTATCCCCTTGTGACTGCTCAGGACATGGGCCATTTTCACAAGAATCCGTGAAATATAAAGATCATGTAAAGTGGAACTTGATTAAATAACGAGATGCAATATTCTGCTAAAAATGTCTCGTGATACCCTAGGCCTCACTACTCCAGTAAAAAAGCCAAATAGCAAGCTGCCAAGCAAGGAAAATGTCCATTTATTTGCATGGTGGCTTCCCTTGTTGTGTACTTGACTGTTCTATCAAGTAGATGGCCGACCTTGACCTTCAGATGGATATTGTATACAGCTTAGAAGGAAAAAATAACTGGGATTTTCTCATTTCTGGCTATTGCTGAGGTCTCGTTATTTCAAAGTGTCGTTATGCATGATGATTCCAATGTAACATCAATTTAAAATAATAATAATAAAAAATATTTTTTTCTTTCCCTTGGAGATCTTTGAAGGGAGGGGGGGGGGGGGTGAAGCCTTGAATTTCTTGCATTTGTTGATTGACGTAATGGCCAGTAAATAATTATAATTTCATCAGCCGTTGGTGTCAGCAGGAAGATGTTATCATGTTCTCAGTAGGCAGGTGGTATACTGTTGAGATATGGTGGTCAGTTTTAGTCATAAGGAATTCAGTGTGACAGAGATACACATGATGTGTCTTGTATTGCAGGATCTAAGTTCTGCACTTGTTCATCCTGAGGGCATTCTCTCTCTCCTGACACAGATAACAAACTTATAAGTGATCAGATAAATCTTAGTTCCTTTCATATCTTTGATTTATTTGTATTTGTATACTACTTTAATCCCGTTTTTGCAATTTGCCTTTGTGTCATTGCAGCCCAGTTACACTGGAGCAGGCACGTCATTGCCACAGTGCAGCGCCGGTCGGCCTTTTTGAGGGGTTGGGGGGTGGGAAGGGGGGGATGAGGGGGAAAGGGGAGGGAGTGGATGAATTTTATTTTATTTTTACCCGGGGGGAGTGGGGGGGCGGCCTGTTCGGCCTGCTCTTTTCTATCTCCAACTGCCAAAGTATCTTTAACATGCACACGGGCCCTCCGAATGTTTTCGTCCTTATCCGAGAAGACTAGGTACTCGATCCTACCACCCAGTAGGATCAGGGACACGAAAATATGCGAAAAATCTTTCAACATGCCTGCACCGGCCGGGTTTTGAACCTGGTACCCTTGGCATGAGAGGCGAGCACCTTGCCTCTAGATCACCTTGTCCCCATATATTTTATACATGTATTACTGATACAATTTCATTTACATTTCAGATAATTTGAGGATACAAATGCAGTCACCAAAAGCAAGGGTTACAAAGCCAGCAGCTACTGAAAAGGTTCAGTCATTGTCTTTCACAAATCTGCCAGATCCATTGGTCCAGAAAATTCAAAAGCTGGCCTATGAAGTCGCTCATTTCAAGGGCCCAACTCGGAATGCAAAGGAAATGCTTCATTCAGCTGGAAACCGTGTTCCGATACAGTTTGTGTTTACCTTTGAGAGAGTTGCCAGAGGCACTAGTGATTATTCTCTGTGTCGTTTGTTTATTGATGATGTGGAAATTGCATCAGGTCAAGCACCAAACAGTAAAAATGCCAAGACCAAAGCTTGTGAAGCAGCCTTGCAGAAAATCTTGTCCCCACATTTACAGGTAGTGGAATTGAGACCAGAGACAAGGGAACTTCAAGTTTGTCATCAACCACCACGTGAAGAGCATCTAGGAAAAAACATAACATCAAATGAACCATCAAAACTTGCTAGTGAAAACAAACCCCAAAAATCATATGAAAAGCCATGTTTTATTGCTGATAAAAAAGAGCTTCAAATATCTGATCAAACACTAAACAACACAAAGCTCACTCCTGGCTCACAGGTTCAACACACAACTTCAGCAGCCACAGCTGAGAATTCTAAGAGACAGATGAAAGATATGAAGAGTCATCACAAAGAATCCAATTCTCAGGGGGCAGGTTCCAAGCACAAATGTAAACCTCTGGCTGAATTCATTTTGGTAGAATCAGGGGAACCTTCAAGAGTCACTAGTTCAGCCCAGGTTTTGAGAGAGAGCGCAGATTTCAATCATGTGCTTATGGAATTTGAATTCTATCCATTGGAAGGAGCAGTCAGGTGTATTTTGAGGCTTGGAGAGGAAGTCATGGCTGATGTTATAAACAGTAGTAAAGCCAGTGCAAAAGAAGCAGCAGCGGCTCGTTGTATCCAAATGCTAAAGCGGATTTGTTGGGTGCTGAAGGTGAAAAATTCAGTCATTTTGGATTCCTTGATTTCTAAAGATGAAATTCTGAATGAGATCCAGGTGAAATCGGATGAAATTGGCATAGATAATGTTGGGAATCAACTTTTGCGCAAAATGGGTTGGTCAGGAGGAGGAATGGGAAGGGATGGCTCGGGTATCGCAGAACCCGTAACTTTGTCAACTGTTGTGAGTCGTGCTGGGCTTGGTCTTAACCCTGCCGGGGGAAATGTGGAAACTTTTAGAAGGCGTGTGAGAGAATTACTGAAAGAATACATAGCTGCTGAGAAACAAGAGGATATTGTGTTTTCAGATGAACTGGACATTAGTGAAAGACAAATTATACATGATGAATGTCGGAAGCTTAACCTTCGAAGCATAAGTAGAGGAACAAGGGATAAGAGATTTTTGTGTGTGTCACCAAAGAGGAATGCCAATCAACTTTTTGATTATATCATGTCAAATGGAGGAGAAACTGCAAAATATAAGCTTTACCCACCTGGCGTGTTTGGTGATGGATAATGTTTGTTGTTACACATGTATGTGATTTGCTTTCACAGGTATGTTGTTGTTGTTCGTCATTCGGTCTCCAGCAAGACAATCTAGTCATGAAAGGGATGGGGGTGGTGGTTGACTGTGATTGCACGGTTGGGTGATGAGTCCAATCTGAGCACGGAAGGACCTCTGGCAGTGAGGGCGGGGAATGGTGGCTGCTGGATGAGGGTCGCACAGCACAGCACATTTGCAGATGGAGGAGTGCAAGTTGTCTTTGTCCTGGGCAGCCTCCTCCCAGCAGATGGTGTCCAGGTTGAAGACGTTCAAGGAGGATTTCAGGGTATCCTCGTAGCGTTTTCACTGGCCTCCCTGAGAACGTTTGCCCTGCCCAGTAAAACACTCTTTGAGCAGTTGGTGGTCTGGCATGTGAACTAAGTCATCGGCTCAACAGCGTTGAGATTGCATCAGGATGGTGTGGATGCTGGGCAGGTGAGGGTGGACACGGACCTCTGTGTCTCGGACTAGATCTTGCCATTTGATGGCCAGGAGTTGTCTGAGGCAGGTGGTGTGGAAGTGGGTCAGTTTCCTGATGTGGTATTGACATACTGTCCTTGTTTCACAGGCATAGAGCAGCGCTGAGAACACGATTGAACGGTAAACCTTCAGCTTTGTCGATAGGCTGATGCCTCTACTGTTCCACACATTGGTCTAGAGCCTGCTGAAGGTAGCACTGGCTTTGGCAATCCTTGAATTGATTTCGACGTCCACCATCAGACAGCAGGACAGTGTGCTGCCAAAGTATGTGAACTTGTCCACTACACCCAGGTCTCTGACCGTTGATAAGAATATTCGGTTCAATGTATGATTTTCATGGTGCAGGTTCATTCACTATTTCGATGTTCTTTGAACTGATGGTGAGGCTGAAGTTGGTGCATGCTCCAGAAGACTTGTCAATGCTATGCTGGATCTCAGCTTCTGATGTAGTATTGAGGGTTTAGTCATCGGCAAACAGAAAGTCTCTGATGGTGTCATCCAGGGCCTTGATTTTTTCTCGGAGCCTCCTGAGACTGAACACTTTTTCCATCAGTGCGAAATATTATATAAACCACAGAAAAACTGTGGGGACCCAGCAAGGCTATAAGCAACGTCAAAATTGGGCAAAAAGAAAAAGTTGTATGTAGCAAAGCCCCGCGTAAGAAATAAAACCCAAGTGATGCAATGCAAACTAAAAGAGAAGACAGAAAACGGTCGATATTTCGGCTAACGCCTTCACTAAGGAAAAAAGAGTTTAAACCAACAGCAGAAACAAAAAAGAAAAATGGAACAGATAAAACAATAAAAGATTTTAACAGGAAATGTATAGAATCGAAACTTGGAGCATCCATACATTGGCAGACGTGCTTCTGTGCTGCTGACCTAGCAAGAACTCGCAGATAAGTAAACATATTCTGTGTACATTCTAGACCTTTCCTATTGAAATCTTTCATTGTTCCATTGTTTTATCTTGGTCTTTTTTTTCCTGTTGTTGTTTTTTCCTCTTTTTCTCCTTAACAAGCAATGTGACCCCATCTGAGCTAAGAAGAGTTGATGGTCCTGGTGATGTGGGGCCGTAGACTTCCTTCAGTCCTGTGCAGAAGTTTTCAAATGGCACCTGTCAGCATAGGTCTGGATCGAGTCAGCCTTGTTGCTCTGCTAGGAACCCGGCATCTTTTGAAGTTTCTGCTGCACTATCCTACGAATGTTGTGCAAGGCAGCTTTTTTAGAAGGACGAGTTTGGATCATTTAGAAATACTTTGTTTCTCTACCAGCATTGCTGAATCTCAGTGTAGCTGTCATCAGACCAGTCCATGTGGCGCCTGGTGGAAGGCCTTAAGAATTCTATTGTATTATTACATAGCAGTTCTTGTAAGGTTGCCCAGTCTGGTTCCACGTTCTGGTTGACCAATGGGATGGACTCAAGGCGTTATTCCAGGGCCTCAACAAACGACCCGTTGGTGACATTGATCTTCAGCTTACTGATGTTGGTGCATTTCGGTGCATTGGTACCGTCTATACCTTGTGGACGTTTCTTGGGTTGTATGCTGATATTTATCTTTGAGATGATGAGATGGTGGTCTGTCCAGCAATCAGCACTGCACATGGATTTGATGACCTGTATGTCCTGTCTGTCCCTGTTCCTAGTAATGACATAATCTATGAGATGCCAGAGCTTGGACCGTGGATGCATCTAAGACGTCCAGTTCCTGGAGGGGAACACAGGTCTAGGCAGTATAGCGTGGCAGTTGTGTGTGACAGTTCAACCATTGCCAGGGTCCAAGTTGTTAGTTGTCTGATGGTCAGATGTAAAGACACGACAACAACTACAAAACTCTACCAAATTCCACACCTTGTTGTGTGCCAGTAACATGAGGGCGATAGACATGTAAGAAAATATCTTTTATATCAGTGGTTCTCTACGGGGGCGATTTTGAGTGGCATGTTGACAGTTTTTCCCCAGGTTAATGAAGTGAACTTTGACAAGGCAACCTAGTTCAGGCAAAGTATACAATATGATGTATCCTGTCCTCTTTCTCCGTCCAGCTGCCTGTATGGAAAACGGGGGGCGAATGGTTCACTTCCCTCAACTTGGCAAAGTCGTGCACCAGTGGGTTTAAAACCTTTGAACTCTATGTGTCCCTGGTTGGATTATGAACTCTAATGGCTACGATACATCGACGGTCAAGTCAGTTTCAAACAAGAGGGCTACAAAGTTTTCCTGATAAAACGCCAGAACATCTATTCTTCCCTCGGGCGGGATGTTCCTTCTCCCTCAAGTGGCCTTTTCCTCCATGTTTTTCCATTTTGTAGAAAAGGGATCAAGTCCAGTGTAAATACATCTCAAATATGGGTAAGGTAGTGGTAGGAAGGGGGGGGGGGGGTGTAACAGAAAATTTGGGGCCCAAAGGGGCGATTGCCTGAAAAAGCTTGAGAACCGCTGTTTTACATTGTCATCCCAACCAATTTTACAGTAAGTTTGGGTCACTCCACAGTAATTGCTGGAACAAAATGGTAATTTTTTGCAAAATCCAACAGTCTTCAGTTTTGATAACAGAATCTAAGCAAATTCGACAGAATTAATAGAAAAAAAAAAGGTATCAGCGGATCAGCAAGCTATTTTTGCATGGAATTGCCCTATTCATGCAGTAGTTGTAGAAAATTGCTATACCCCAGCATCATTACATATAGTTCTCATGGGTACTCAGTATTGGAGACACAATTTAACACTTAGGGGCCACAATTATTTGATAAGTGTGCATTGTGTTCTGAGCACCTAGTCGGCAGCTCCACATTGCACCGCCCTTTTTGGATATTTTCAAAATTCTATTCTGTACTTTGATGTCATGATTGATTATATAAGCTAGTGTCATATGACTAAGAGCGCCTATGTGTGTGAAACTGAAAGTTTGTATGGATGAGAGTGTGTGTTTTAGTATGAGATTTGGAAAGTGTATGCATGAATCATTGATGCAATGTACAGCGCATTGAGTAATAGCCATAGAAATTCTATTTATCATTTATTATTAAAATATGGAAGTAAATGTGGATCTGTAAAACTCTGTGATATTTATTGTATTTACATGTATTGTCAAGTCAGGATTTACACAGGTCCTTAATTGTCCTGAGTTGTCAGGACAGGGGAATTGAGAACTTAGAAAAGTCCTTAAATTTGTTAATTGCCATCAAAGTTCTCTCACTTTTGAAAAAATGTTTAATCCTTAAAGTGTGTTTGAAGTGAACTTTTCGAAATTTGCCTGTAGTTTTTACAGTGACGCACTAGATCATCAGTACTTGAGTGTATTTAATGAATGACAAGTGACGTTTATTTTGTTGGCACTGGGCCTGGAAACAGACAGAAAAAAGAAAGAATAAAAATACATAATTACATGTAGTAGCTCTGGACACAGGAAACCGAGACGGCTCAATTCGTCATTTTCCGTCCGACTACTTACGCGCGGGTCGATCCATGACAACAATGCAACAATTCGCACCACACCCCTTCATTAGTGAACTAAAAAGTCTAGTAGTACAACAGAGCTCTGGTAGTAGTACTCACCATGTTTATACGCGCGCAAGTTGTGCTCATAATTATACTGAAAGAAGGAATGGTTCATCCCGGTATTCTGTGTCTCAGGTGGAAGTCACAGGTGGCAGCAAATTATTAATAAACGTATTTTACACATAAATTCATAACCAAATGTGGTGTGGATGAGCCTGGCTTCTGAAAAAAAGAAAACGGCTTGCATGTCAGTGTAACGCTGTTTTACATGTATTTTTAAACAAGTCTATACTCCAGAGAGTGAAGATTTGACAACACTCACAGGCTGTTCACGTCTGTAATTTTCTGTTTGGGGTTCTTCGGTAGCTCTTTAAAATGCCATGAAGTTGTCAAGACTTGTGTGTGTCCCTGTAAATTCATGCTAAAGATCCAGTACAAGAGAAAATGGATGGAGTGTGGAATGAGCACTTTTTGTCTGATGAAAGTGTTGACGCAAAATTCATTAGTTTGAGGATTCCAGAGAGAAAATGCATCACTGAAAGAACCAAACTGATAAATAAAAAATAAAAAAATAAAGTTCATGAAAAATAATGATAATAAATTTGCCATTTTGTTTATTGTTGTTCAACATAATATTACATGTATGTATGGATGGTTGATTTGTGATTCTTTGCGTATAGACGGCAGATTTTTTACATTTCCCCAACTCTTTCTGAATGAGAACCAGTAGAATGAATGAGGTTGAAGGAGCTGGGACATTTTATCTACATGTACAAACTTGGATCTAGAAACAAACCTGAACCACAGATTTGACAAGACAAATCTTTAAACAGTCTCAACATGTGGAAATGTCTCTATAATAATTATAAATAACCTAAACGGTTTTCTCTATTGCTTGGCCAGATGTGTGTACTGTTGAATTGTTTCATACATACATGATATTTTCAGTACATATCACTGGCACAGCCTTGAACCTTTTCCTTATGTCGGGATATCAAGTGTTACCGGAGCCCTCATTAGACTTCAGTTTAAAGTTTACTACATTTATATTTATTAGCCGTAAGATGGCGTAACTCTACTTGTAATGCATTCTTGGAGTTTCTTGAGCGAGTACATCTGATGTTTGTTTGTTTGTTTTAGCAGGGTTTATTTACAGTGACTTTTTGATACCCCCAGCCTTAGGTCGTGGTGACAAATTAAAGTTACCACTGTACTATCGCAGCTGTTGGCTGACTCGCTATCAGCGGTGCGGAATGCCTGCCACACGGTGTGTAAGGATGGCCTACTGGTACATGTATAGATATCTACCACCGCCCTCTTGCCCCTCACTGTATTATCCCAGTCAGCTACATTATGCAAATCCCGACGTGCAGAAAGGACCACCAGTCTGCACATAGGAAGACGTCGTTCCTATGTAGATCCGATGGTTACGACATCTCGCTGAGACCGGTTTGATTTTGAGAACCGGCATCTATCGTGATTCTACCAATTCTACGGAAATCTACATCGGATTGACGTAGAGTGTGTGAATAGGAATGTTACCCCTAGCTCTCCCCTTCGCCTTACTGTGGATGACGATCTTTACTGGCAGTTTTATGTCAGTTTTCCATATAGGATGAAACAATTGTCAAGGAAACAAACAATACAACGTGTGACAAGACTGACATGCAGATTATTCACCTCACAACTAAACATTTAATCAACCAATCAATCAATCTTTGACTTTCTACAAGAATTCAAATTTTATTTCTACCTTTCAGGTTTTATCTCGTTCTTCTTTGTGATAATTCCACAGAGGATCATCAATTTTCCTCGGCATGAAATATTTTATGAAATGGGTTGTAAAACAAAATTAATTACACTGTATTAGATTTGGATCGAGTATAACAATGACAATTCCTTCACCGGACCTGAAACGAATACACTGAATTGTTTTCCATGCCGTAAGAATGACGTCAGCTCAAATCAAGCAGTTAAAAAAAAAGGCATGTACATTGGTCACAAAATATATTCATTACTAAATTAGTCTAAATTTATAGGCTTTTTTCTTTGGCAATACACAATAGACAAAAGCATCGTAAAGTTTAGCATGAAATAATTCTGAGATGAGTGGAATGTTTTAAAAGGGAGTAGGAAGGAAATTAACGGTTACTAAAAAACATTTATATGATAATATGAGTCATTACTGTATACACATAGTTACATTATTGTGCTGACCCTAAAAAAAAAAAGAAACGCACATACGAAATTATGACTTCACAATTAAATTATTGAAAACTGAACCATTGTATCAAAGACCTTCTTGTCATCGGTTATTAAGACAAATAACAATCATTTAAATGTCGACTCATTACTTCCGGTTTATGACAGCATATGTAGCAAATACTCCCTTCGCTCTCCTTTATTCCGAATTTGGACTAGAAATGAGATTTTTGGCACGTGATTTCAGCATGTCCATTATTTCTCTTGGCCTAAGTTTTATGACTCACTCCGTGCGTTCTCCACTCTTTATTTTTACTCTCTTAACATGGTTGGATTCACACGTGACCAGCGGAATATTGCTATTGGCAATCTGCAGGCGGGATGGTCAGTTAATCGTGTGGCAAGAGGTTTCAGGGTCCATAGGACCACCATCGAGAAGACTTCGAGAGCGGTTTCATGCCACTGGAACTGTTGCCGATCGCCCACGGACAGGTCGACCAAGAGGAGCAACTGCAGCCCATGTCTGACTGCACGGCACCTCAGACTGCAAACAACTTGCCCATTGGCAATAAGAATCTGTCCTCACTCAGACAGTGCGAAATCGTCTGAGGGTTGCTGGATCACCGTGTCGTCGGCCTGTAGTTGGGGCAGTTCTAACCCCCTCCCCCCCCCCCCACCAGCACTGGGCTGCTCGGCTGCAAGGGGCTCGAATCCATCGTATGAGTTAGACCGGAAGCTTCACAGACTAATAAAATACCCAGTCTGGATGAGCCCATTGTGTGACGTCACAAAACAGCGAAAGGTCCGCCATTGTAGCTTTACGGTTGCGACCGACGCTTCAGCATACATGTGTAGCTACAATGCAGCGGTCGCTAAAAGTCCATACGGTCATCTTTTATAACAATAAAAAAAAGGCAGCTGTAGACAATAAAATGAAAGGATAGGCAAGTTAATGCATTATTAATACATGTACAACCAATCTTGACAAATAAAAAGAAATTTCTAGTGCAGATAGAACTAGAATCGGAATTTCCCGAGCGGCGGCCATGTTGCTTATACGGCCGCATCTCATTAACTTCCGTAAAAACGACACAGCCTGAAGCTTGTGTTTCCAGTCTGGTTGATTTATTAGTCTGTGGGAGGTTTAGAATTTTAGATCTCGCCAAATGCGACCGCAAAATGAGGCGGAATTCTTCCAAGCTCTCCAGGAGGAACGGCAGGCCATCCCTCGACGAGTGTTTACTAATCTTGTGACGTCAATGGGTCAGAGATGCCAAGCTGTTATTGATTCTATGGGTGGGCACACACGCTATTGACCCAAAAATCTATCGATTCGGATGCGCAAAGGTTCTTATTTATTAGATTACAGAGTTTAGCATCAGATGCACAGATAAAGTGCCTTTCAATGATCCAAATTTCTAAGAAACGCGTCCTTATTATATAAAGTTACAATACTTAATTTCAGAAGTGCATTTCTTTTTTGGGTCATTATATGATAATGATAATGATATGATAGTTTAAAAGTGAGTTGCAAAATGAAAGTCAAGAACTCCATGATAACAACAAACATACTAACACGCATATCCACAAAAATTCCCTTTAAAAAAAAATATATATTAAAAAATTCAAATTTTAATTCCACCTTTCAGGTTTCATCTCATTTTTCTGTGTGATATTTTCACAGTAGATCGTCGGTTATCCTGGGCATGAAATATCTAATAAAATGGACCGCAAAACAAAATGAATTATTAGATTTGGATCGAGTATAACAATTCAAATTCCTTCACCGGACCTGAAACGAATACACTGAATTGATGTTCATACCGTAAGAATGACGTCAGCACAAGTCAAGCAGTTTAAAACCTTTTCCGCGCGTCCTGGTAAATTTTGTTACCACACTGTCCCGTATAGACAAAAATGCAGGTTATGCCTATCCGTATGTCCTGGGAACAACTGTTACCACACTGTCCCGTATAGAGAAAAACGCAGGTTATGCCTATCCGTACGTCCTGGGAACAATTGTTACCACACTGTCCCGTATAGAGAAAAATACAGGTTATGCCTATCCGTACGTCCTGGGAACAATTGTTACCACACTGAGACAAGTGTAGAATAACATGCTTTCAGTCGGTCTATCCCTCGTGATCACAAATACTATCCAATGCAGCTTCCATGGGGACTCGGGGGACCACTTTTTGTCAAAATAAACGTTATGTGAGATGTTTATTTATAATACATGTATGTGTGTATCACAATGGACCGACCGCCGGGATTCTTAGCGCTAGAATAAGGTTCTCGCCTATAGTTTTCTTTCGGCTTCTACCTGAATGGAAACAAGGTGTGTAATAGTAGTATGTAATTACAAATAGATGATTATACTCCTGTGAATTTCAAACGATGTTCGGTAATGCTCCCTCCACACCACCCTACCCCCACCCCCACCTGCAACAACCAGGGAAGTTTTATTATCTAAGGCAGCTTTCTGCCACTACAGGAATAACCTCGGTGATGCTTATTTTTTTTGTAACAAATTTTATTGCTGAGTATTGTATTATTTTGCCACACTCTCAGGAGGCCAGGAAACAGCATCACGAAGAAGGTATTGGATTGGAATCCCCAGGGCAAGAGATCAAGAGGAAGGCCGCGCGGAACGTGGAGAAGAGCCAGAGAAAATGATGTGCAACGAAGCGGAAAGACTTGGAATAATGTAAAGAGGCTGGCCCATGATAGAGAGGGATGGAAAGTGTTTGTTGGTGGCCTATACCCTGATCCAGGGTGAGAAAGGCAATGATGATGATGATTGTATTATTTAGTTCGAAATTATATTGTGGGATGAGACCCATCATTGTTATTTGCTCATTTGCACAGCATAGTAAGAAAGTGACATTATTTTTTTCACCTCTAGTTGCGTGCTGCAACAATGAGTTAAGGTCAGTTGAACGACACTATTGCGGTGCCGTCTAAAAAGTAAAGTCTGAGAAAACACAGTATAACCATAATGCGGAAAACAGTCTTTTGGGGGCAAGGACTGACATCATGTGGTACCAATATTTCTATAACAGTTAACACTGCCTCATCAAACCCTACCGCAATGGAAGATAAGGCGAGAGCGAACAATGAGAAGGATAAGAACATGAATCAATGACGTCAGTTTATCCTATATATATCCGCATAATAAATTGAACAAAATGGACTTACTGTCCTACGTGCATTTAACAAGCTTCACATTCAGGTCAGTTCTTCAACACTCATTATTTTGGTCATGCGGGCGAAGGCTGCACTCACTACCGTCAGCGCTCTATAAATAGCTTCAGCCATAATTTCTAACTGTTCCCTCAAAAGCTTGGAAAATACAGAATTTACATACGGTGTTTTATCAAATAATACACTTTCCGTCGGAGTTGAACTGGAAACTTCAAGTTCATACGTGGTCGATTTCGATTACCTTATATTTTATAAGAGAGGAAAATAATACATAAACTAAAGAGATTTGGTTTTGCTACATAAAGGTGCCACAAAATTAAACAATACAGATGAGAAATAATCATCTGTTCATATTACAGACATTTCTATAGGTACTGTCCGTATAAAACTTAAGTCCCAAATCAAAAACTAAACACAGCAGCATTACCAAAATACCAGAATATTCCCCAGTCGATATTGAGGATGATCCTGGAAATCGCCCATAAAGTTGGCCTGTTTTTTTCACAACAAAGAATGAGCAGCTTGGCCGTCCGATGCCACCCGACTTTGTTCTCATCGCCCCATGTTACACATACCACAGAAATTTGATCTCTTCAAAAACCATTATTGCTCACATTTCCGGAGGGGGTGGGATAGTGGGGTCATGTCTTCAACTTGTGGCCCCCATGTATCGGGTGATGAAAAAAAAACAAAACTGCCCCAACATTGACACCAAATATCTCGCAATCCTTTTGATGAATCGGCGAGAACGTTGGGTAGAGTTATGTCCATTATATGTGTAATGCTAAGTCAAAATTTCATCAAGATTTAATCATGACTTTTAAAGATATTTTAGATTAAGTGAGTGTTTGTCATAAATGAATAAAACAAGCCAGCTGATCAAGAACGATACAAATTTTAACGCAAATTCAGCTATCCAGCGCACAAAAGTTGAGTATTTTGGAATATTGGGCGCAGATTTCTCTTGATGAAATCAGGAAAGCAATTCTATCTGCTTTGAGGCAAAGATTGCGATGGGTAATGCAGGAAGACAGTGGTCCCACCGACCATTTGAATCACTAAATTGTAAGTGCAGATTTTTATTGTACATCGTTTTTTTTCGCATTTTGACCAACCTTAACGCTTTACTTCATACCTTTTTTTTTCAATAAAGCTATTTCATTCAATTTTGGTATTCATACACACTATGTATTTACCCGTATACATGTGAAATATCATTGAGATCGAACAAGCGGTTCATGAATTATAGAGCTTCAAATTCGGGGCAGTTTTTATTGTTTTTTAATCACCCGATGTATGTTGGGAAACCTGATGACGACGACGTACCTGTTTCACTCTTTACAGTAACTGTTGCATGGGAACATTTTTTTACCACGACGTACGGACGCGTTGGATTCAGTAAATCTCTTCTTTGCTAGTCTGGTAATTTTTGTTCCCACGTCGTACGGTAAGGGGTACCGAAAAGTAAGTGTAAATAAAACTCGTTAAAACAAACATTCAATTTTATAGCACCAGACGAATCCTCTGATGAAACTTGAAGAATACATGGAGTTTCAGTACCGTGCTGTCAATGGTATATTTTATAATAATATTGAATTTTAAAGAGGACTGTGGGAACATTTCTTACCACGACGTACGGAAAAAGGTTTTAAAAAGGAATGCATGTAGGCCTGAATTGGTAACAAAATATATTCATTTACTACAAAATTATTCAAAATCTTCATACACAGTAGACAACACAATTGTAATGCTTAGCATAAAATAATTCTGAGATGAGTGGAATGTTTTAAAAGGGAGTAGAAAGGAAATTAACATGTATTAAAGAACATTATGATAATATGACTCATTACTGTACACATATACATGTAGTTATATTATTGTATATGATATGATATAATAATGATACATTTAAATGGTATGATCTGATATGATTTGATATTATAAAAGTGAGTTGCAAAGTGAAGGCCAAAAACTCTATGATAACACAAAATTTACAAACATGCAGTTTTCACCAAAAATTCCGTTAAAACAAAAAAAAGTTGTTTGCTATAGGTGAATGAAATCCGTGGGTATAGACATAACTATGGCCATTGAGGACACAACTGTCAAAGTTGAGCGATAGCTTTTGCACATGGCCTTTTATCTAACATGTAACATTAATTCTCCCTTTTCCTGTCAGTGTTGTAGCTGTCTATGACACTCAAATCTGTGCGTTCACTACACTAACCGCTCAGTGCACACACCGTGTCTAGGAGTTACGGAAGTGCGCAGACTCCAGTGATGACAGTAATAATGTGACACTGACAGAGCTTTGCTGCAGTTAAAAATACAAATACGGACCTGTAGAAACAGACGGAGTTCAGACGATCTGAAAATTTGTAAAATCATAATTCAGTAACTGGTTTACCCAGAACAACGCCGGGTATTCAAGCTAGTATAAATCTAGAACTTAGGACTACATGTATATATATGTCGTGCCTAGATCCTGAAAATACCTAAGTTCTTGAATTAGGTAGTCTTATGCCTAATTCGTGAAATAGGCAACAGCTGTGCCTAACTTGTGAAATCAATGTTAAATTTTGCCTAGATTGTGAAATTTCATGTTTTAGGCTGCCTAAGTCATGAAATTAGGCAAATTTTCATTTTAGGCACGACTACTCAACAATTTAGGCAATAATGTCTTCAGAGTAGGCAAAATCCTTGCCTAATGTGTCAAATCAATTTCCAGGTTGTGCTTTTAAAGTGCAGTGTACAAAATTAAATAACGTTACAAAGAATGTGAACATTTGAAATGTTTTGTTTTTTTTAATTTCAAATGATCAAGTCTGCATTAGACCCGTAGGGTTGAAGGACAAATTTGACATAATTTCAAAGCAAAAAAAAAAAAACGTATCATCAACCACAACTTTAGAATACTCCAAACGAGAGGCACAAGTATTCAATCTATCATCAAACAAAACGTTCCAATTCCAAACGTCAATATAAAGTCACAGAACAAGAAACAAAAGGCCAATATAAAGTCACAGAACAAGAAACAAAAGGCCAATATAAAGTCACAGAACAAGAAACAAAAGGCCAATATAAAGTCACAGAACAAGAAACAAAAGGCCAATATAAAGTCACAGAACAAGAAACAAAAGGCCAATATATATAAAGTCACAGAACAAGAAACAAAAGGCCAATATAAAGTCACAGAACAAGAAACAAAAGGCCAATGTAAAGTCACAGAACAAGAAACAAAAGGCCAATGTAAAGTCACAGAACAAGAAACAAAAGGCCAATGTAAAGTCACAGAACAAGAAACAAAAGGCCAATATAAAGTCACAGAACAAGAAACAAAAGGCCAATATAAAGTCACAGAACAAGAAACAAAAGGCCAATATAAAGTCACAGAACAAGAAACAAAAGGCCAATATAAAGTCACAGAACAAGAAACAAAAGGCCAATGTAAAGTCACAGTACAAGAAACAAAAGGCCAATGTAAAGTCACAGAACAAGAAACAAAAGGCCAATGTAAAGTCACAGAACAAGAAACAAAAGGCCAATGTAAAGTCACAGAACAAGAAACAAAAGGCCAATGTAAAGTCACAGAACAAGAAACAAAAGGCAATGTAAAGTCACAGAACAAGAAACAAAAGGCCAATGTAAAGTCACAGAACAAGAAACAAAAGGCCAATGTAAAGTCACAGAACAAGAAACAAAAGGGCAATGTAAAGTCACAGAACAAGAAACAAAAGGCCAATGTAAAGTCACAGAACAAGAAACAAAAGGCCAATGTAAAGTCACAGAACAAGAAACAAAAGGCCAATGTAAAGTCACAGAACAAGAAACAAAAGGCCAATGTAAAGTCACAGAACAAGAAACAAAAGGCAATGTAAAGTCACAGAACAAGAAACAAAAGGCCAATGTAAAGTCACAGAACAAGAAACAAAAGGCAATGTAAAGTCACAGAACAAGAAACAAAAGGCCAATGTAAAGTCACAGAACAAGAAACAAAAGGCCAATGTAAAGTCACAGAACAAGAAACAAAAGGCCAATGTAAAGTCACAGAACAAGAAACAAAAGGCCAATGTAAAGTCACAGAACAAGAAACAAAAGGCCAATGTAAAGTCACAGAACAAGAAACAAAAGGCAATGTAAAGTCACAGAACAAGAAACAAAAGGGCAATGTAAAGTCACAGAACAAGAAACAAAAGGCAATGTAAAGTCAGAGAACAAGAAACAAAAGGCCAATGTAAAGTCACAGAACAAGAAACAAAAGGCCAATGTAAAGTCACAGAACAAGAAACAAAAGGCCAATGTAAAGTCACAGAACAAGAAACAAAAGGCCAATGTAAAGTCACAGAACAAGAAACAAAAGGCCAATGTAAAGTCACAGAACAAGAAACAAAAGGCCAATATAAAGTCACAGAACAAGAAACAAAAGGCCAATGTAAAGTCACAGAACAAGAAACAAAAGGCCAATGTAAAGTCACAGAACAAGAAACAAAAGGCAATGTAAAGTCACAGAACAAGAAACAAAAGACCAATGTAAAGTCACAGTACAAGAAACAAAAGGCAATGTAAAGTCACAGAACAAGAAACAAAAGGCCAATGTAAAGTCACAGAACAAGAAACAAAAGGCCAATGTAAAGTCACAGAACAAGAAACAAAAGGCCAATATAAAGTCACAGAACAAGAAACAAAAGGCAATGTAAAGTCACAGAACAAGAAACAAAAGGCCAATATAAAGTCACAGAACAAGAAACAAAAGGCCAATATAAAGTCACAGAACAAGAAACAAAAGGCCAATGTAAAGTCACAGTACAAGAAACAAAAGGCCAATGTAAAGTCACAGTACAAGAAACAAAAGGCCAATATAAAGTCACAGAAGAAGAAACAAAAGGCCAATGTAAAGTCACAGAACAAGAAACAAAAGGCCAATGTAAAGTCACAGAACAAGAAACAAAAGGCCAATGTAAAGTCACAGAACAAGAAACAAAAGGCCAATGTAAAGTCACAGAACAAGAAACAAAAGGCCAATGTAAAGTCACAGAACAAGAAACAAAAGGCCAATGTAAAGTCACAGAACAAGAAACAAAAGGCAATGTAAAGTCACAGAACAAGAAACAAAAGGCCAATGTAAAGTCACAGAACAAGAAACAAAAGGCCAATGTAAAGTCACAGAACAAGAAACAAAAGGCCAATGTAAAGTCACAGAACAAGAAACAAAAGGCCATTGTAAAGTCACAGAACAAGAAACAAAAGGCCAATGTAAAGTCACAGAACAAGAAACAAAAGGCCAATGTAAAGTCACAGAACAAGAAACAAAAGGCCAATGTAAAGTCACAGAACAAGAAACAAAAGGCAATGTAAAGTCACAGAACAAGAAACAAAAGGCCAATGTAAAGTCACAGAACAAGAAACAAAAGGCAATGTAAAGTCACAGAACAAGAAACAAAAGGCCAATGTAAAGTCACAGAACAAGAAACAAAAGGCCAATGTAAAGTCACAGAACAAGAAACAAAAGGCCAATGTAAAGTCACAGAACAAGAAACAAAAGGCCAATGTAAAGTCACAGAACAAGAAACAAAAGGCCAATGTAAAGTCACAGAACAAGAAACAAAAGGCAATGTAAAGTCACAGAACAAGAAACAAAAGGCCAATGTAAAGTCACAGAACAAGAAACAAAAGGCAATGTAAAGTCACAGAACAAGAAACAAAAGGCCAATGTAAAGTCACAGAACAAGAAACAAAAGGCCAATGTAAAGTCACAGAACAAGAAACAAAAGGCAATGTAAAGTCACAGAACAAGAAACAAAAGGGCAATGTAAAGTCACAGAACAAGAAACAAAAGGCAATGTAAAGTCAGAGAACAAGAAACAAAAGGCCAATGTAAAGTCACAGAACAAGAAACAAAAGGCCAATGTAAAGTCACAGAACAAGAAACAAAAGGCCAATGTAAAGTCACAGAACAAGAAACAAAAGGCCAATGTATAGTCACAGAACAAGAAACAAAAGGCCAATGTAAAGTCACAGAACAAGAAACAAAAGGCCAATGTAAAGTCACAGAACAAGAAACAAAAGGCCAATGTAAAGTCACAGAACAAGAAACAAAAGGCCAATGTAAAGTCACAGAACAAGAAACAAAAGGCCAATGTAAAGTCACAGAACAAGAAACAAAAGGCCAATATAAAGTCACAGAACAAGAAACAAAAGGCCAATGTAAAGTCACAGAACAAGAAACAAAAGGCCAATGTAAAGTCACAGAACAAGAAACAAAAGGCAATGTAAAGTCACAGAACAAGAAACAAAAGGCCAATGTAAAGTCACAGTACAAGAAACAAAAGGCAATGTAAAGTCACAGAACAAGAAACAAAAGGCCAATGTAAAGTCACAGAACAAGAAACAAAAGGCCAATGTAAAGTCACAGAACAAGAAACAAAAGGCCAATATAAAGTCACAGAACAAGAAACAAAAGGCAATGTAAAGTCACAGAACAAGAAACAAAAGGCCAATATAAAGTCACAGAACAAGAAACAAAAGGCCAATATAAAGTCACAGAACAAGAAACAAAAGGCCAATGTAAAGTCACAGTACAAGAAACAAAAGGCCAATGTAAAGTCACAGTACAAGAAACAAAAGGCCAATATAAAGTCACAGAAGAAGAAACAAAAGGCCAATGTAAAGTCACAGAACAAGAAACAAAAGGCCAATGTAAAGTCACAGAACAAGAAACAAAAGGCCAATGTAAAGTCACAGAACAAGAAACAAAAGGCCAATGTAAAGTCACAGAAAAAGAAACAAAAGGCCAATGTAAAGTCACAGAACAAGAAACAAAAGGCCAATGTAAAGTCACAGAACAAGAAACAAAAGGCAATGTAAAGTCACAGAACAAGAAACAAAAGGCCAATGTAAAGTCACAGAACAAGAAACAAAAGGCCAATGTAAAGTCACAGAACAAGAAACAAAAGGCCAATGTAAAGTCACAGAACAAGAAACAAAAGGCCATTGTAAAGTCACAGAACAAGAAACAAAAGGCCAATGTAAAGTCACAGAACAAGAAACAAAAGGCCAATGTAAAGTCACAGAACAAGAAACAAAAGGCCAATGTAAAGTCACAGAACAAGAAACAAAAGGCAATGTAAAGTCACAGAACAAGAAACAAAAGGCCAATGTAAAGTCACAGAACAAGAAACAAAAGGCAATGTAAAGTCACAGAACAAGAAACAAAAGGCCAATGTAAAGTCACAGAACAAGAAACAAAAGGCCAATGTAAAGTCACAGAACAAGAAACAAAAGGCCAATGTAAAGTCACAGAACAAGAAACAAAAGGCCAATGTAAAGTCACAGAACAAGAAACAAAAGGCCAATGTAAAGTCACAGAACAAGAAACAAAAGGCAATGTAAAGTCACAGAACAAGAAACAAAAGGCCAATGTAAAGTCACAGAACAAGAAACAAAAGGCAATGTAAAGTCACAGAACAAGAAACAAAAGGCCAATGTAAAGTCACAGAACAAGAAACAAAAGGCCAATGTAAAGTCACAGAACAAGAAACAAAAGGCCAATGTAAAGTCACAGAACAAGAAACAAAAGGCCAATGTAAAGTCACAGAACAAGAAACAAAAGGGCAATGTAAAGTCACAGAACAAGAAACAAAAGGCCAATGTAAAGTCACAGAACAAGAAACAAAAGGCCAATGTAAAGTCACAGAACAAGAAACAAAAGGCCAATGTAAAGTCACAGAACAAGAAACAAAAGGCCAATGTAAAGTCACAGAATAAGAAACAAAAGGCCAATATAAAGTCACAGAACAAGAAACAAAAGGCCAATGTAAAGTCACAGAACAAGAAACAAAAGGCCAATGTAAAGTCACAGAACAAGAAACAAAAGGCAATGTAAAGTCACAGAACAAGAAACAAAAGGCCAATGTAAAGTCACAGAACAAGAAACAAAAGGCAATGTAAAGTCACAGAACAAGAAACAAAAGGCCAATGTAAAGTCACAGAACAAGAAACAAAAGGCCAATGTAAAGTCACAGAACAAGAAACAAAAGGCCAATATAAAGTCACAGAACAAGAAACAAAAGGCAATGTAAAGTCACAGAACAAGAAACAAAAGGCCAATATAAAGTCACAGAACAAGAAACAAAAGGCCAATGTAAAGTCACAGAACAAGAAACAAAAGGCCAATGTAAAGTCACAGAACAAGAAACAAAAGGCCAATATAAAGTCACAGAACAAGAAACAAAAGGCCAATATAAAGTCACAGAACAAGAAACAAAAGGCCAATGTAAAGTCACAGAACAAGAAACAAAAGGCAAATGTAAAGTCACAGAACAAGAAACAAAAGGCCAATGTAAAGTCACAGAACAAGAAACAAAAGGCAAATGTAAAGTCACTGAACAAGAAACAAAAGGCAAATGTAAAGTCACAGAACAAGAAACAAAAGGCAATATAAAGTCACAGAACAAGAAACAAAAGGCAAATGTAAAGTCACAGAACAAGAAACAAAAGGCCAATGTAAAGTCACAGAACAAGAAACAAAAGGCCAATGTAAAGTCACAGAACAAGAAACAAAAGGCAAATGTAAAGTCACAGAACAAGAAACAAAAGGCAAATGTAAAGTCACAGAACAAGAAACAAAAGGCAATATAAAGTCACAGAACAAGAAACAAAAGGCCAATGTAAAGTCACAGAACAAGAAACAAAAGGCCAATGTAAAGTCACAGAACAAGAAACAAAAGGCCAATGTAAAGTCACAGAACAAGAAACAAAAGGCCAATGTAAAGTCACAGTACAAGAAACAAAAGGCAATGTAAAGTCACAGAACAAGAAACAAAAGGCAAATGTAAAGTCACAGAACAAGAAACAAAAGGCCAATGTAAAGTCACAGAACAAGAAACAAAAGGCCAATATAAAGTCACAGAACAAGAAACAAAAGGCCAATATAAAGTCACAGAACAAGAAACAAAAGGCCAATATAAAGTCACAGAACAAAAAACAAAAGGCCAATGTAAAGTCACAGAACAAGAAACAAAAGGCCAATGTAAAGTCACAGAACAAGAAACAAAAGGCCAATATAAAGTCACAGAACAAGAAACAAAAGGCCAATATAAAGTCACAGAACAAGAAACAAAAGGCAAATGTAAAGTCACAGAACAAGAAACAAAAGGCCAATGTAAAGTCACAGAACAAGAAACAAAAGGCCAATATAAAGTCACAGAACAAGAAATAAAAGGCCAATATAAAGTCACAGAACAAGAAACAAAAGGCCAATGTAAAGTCACAGAACAAGAAACAAAAGGCCAATGTAAAGTCACAGTACAAGAAACAAAAGGCAATGTAAAGTCACAGAACAAGAAACAAAAGGCAAATGTAAAGTCACAGAACAAGAAACAAAAGGCCAATGTAAAGTCACAGAACAAGAAACAAAAGGCCAATATAAAGTCACAGAACAAGAAACAAAAGGCCAATATAAAGTCACAGAACAAGAAACAAAAGGCAATGTAAAGTCACAGAACAAGAAACAAAAGGCCAATGTAAAGTCACAGAACAAGAAACAAAAGGCCAATGTAAAGTCACAGAACAAGAAACAAAAGGCCAATGTAAAGTCACAGAACAAGAAACAAAAGGCCAATGTAAAGTCACAGAACAAGAAACAAAAGGCAATGTAAAGTCACAGAACAAGAAACAAAAGGCCAATGTAAAGTCACAGAACAAGAAACAAAAGGCCAATGTAAAGTCACAGAACAAGAAACAAAAGGCCAATGTAAAGTCACAGAACAAGAAACAAAAGGCCATTGTAAAGTCACAGAACAAGAAACAAAAGGCCAATGTAAAGTCACAGAACAAGAAACAAAAGGCCAATGTAAAGTCACAGAACAAGAAACAAAAGGCCAATGTAAAGTCACAGAACAAGAAACAAAAGGCAATGTAAAGTCACAGAACAAGAAACAAAAGGCCAATGTAAAGTCACAGAACAAGAAACAAAAGGCAATGTAAAGTCACAGAACAAGAAACAAAAGGCCAATGTAAAGTCACAGAACAAGAAACAAAAGGCCAATGTAAAGTCACAGAACAAGAAACAAAAGGCCAATGTAAAGTCACAGAACAAGAAACAAAAGGCCAATGTAAAGTCACAGAACAAGAAACAAAAGGCCAATGTAAAGTCACAGAACAAGAAACAAAAGGCAATGTAAAGTCACAGAACAAGAAACAAAAGGCCAATGTAAAGTCACAGAACAAGAAACAAAAGGCAATGTAAAGTCACAGAACAAGAAACAAAAGGCCAATGTAAAGTCACAGAACAAGAAACAAAAGGCCAATGTAAAGTCACAGAACAAGAAACAAAAGGCCAATGTAAAGTCACAGAACAAGAAACAAAAGGCCAATGTAAAGTCACAGAACAAGAAACAAAAGGGCAATGTAAAGTCACAGAACAAGAAACAAAAGGCCAATGTAAAGTCACAGAACAAGAAACAAAAGGCCAATGTAAAGTCACAGAACAAGAAACAAAAGGCCAATGTAAAGTCACAGAACAAGAAACAAAAGGCCAATGTAAAGTCACAGAACAAGAAACAAAAGGCCAATATAAAGTCACAGAACAAGAAACAAAAGGCCAATGTAAAGTCACAGAACAAGAAACAAAAGGCCAATGTAAAGTCACAGAACAAGAAACAAAAGGCAATGTAAAGTCACAGAACAAGAAACAAAAGGCCAATGTAAAGTCACAGAACAAGAAACAAAAGGCAATGTAAAGTCACAGAACAAGAAACAAAAGGCCAATGTAAAGTCACAGAACAAGAAACAAAAGGCCAATGTAAAGTCACAGAACAAGAAACAAAAGGCCAATATAAAGTCACAGAACAAGAAACAAAAGGCAATGTAAAGTCACAGAACAAGAAACAAAAGGCCAATATAAAGTCACAGAACAAGAAACAAAAGGCCAATGTAAAGTCACAGAACAAGAAACAAAAGGCCAATGTAAAGTCACAGAACAAGAAACAAAAGGCCAATATAAAGTCACAGAACAAGAAACAAAAGGCCAATATAAAGTCACAGAACAAGAAACAAAAGGCCAATGTAAAGTCACAGAACAAGAAACAAAAGGCCAATGTAAAGTCACAGAACAAGAAACAAAAGGCCAATGTAAAGTCACAGAACAAGAAACAAAAGGCCAATGTAAAGTCACAGAACAAGAAACAAAAGGCAAATGTATAGTCACAGAACAAGAAACAAAAGGCAATATAAAGTCACAGAACAAGAAACAAAAGGCCAATGTAAAGTCACAGAACAAGAAACAAAAGGCAAATGTAAAGTCACAGAACAAGAAACAAAAGGCAATATAAAGTCACAGAACAAGAAACAAAAGGCCAATGTAAAGTCACAGAACAAGAAACAAAAGGCCAATGTAAAGTCACAGAACAAGAAACAAAAGGCCAATGTAAAGTCACAGAACAAGAAACAAAAGGCCAATGTAAAGTCACAGAACAAGAAACAAAAGGCCAATGTAAAGTCACAGAACAAGAAACAAAAGGCCAATGTAAAGTCACAGAACAAGAAACAAAAGGCCATTGTAAAGTCACAGAACAAGAAACAAAAGGCCAATGTAAAGTCACAGAACAAGAAACAAAAGGCCAATGTAAAGTCACAGAACAAGAAACAAAAGGCCAATGTAAAGTCACAGAACAAGAAACAAAAGGCAATGTAAAGTCACAGAACAAGAAACAAAAGGCCAATGTAAAGTCACAGAACAAGAAACAAAAGGCAATGTAAAGTCACAGAACAAGAAACAAAAGGCCAATGTAAAGTCACAGAACAAGAAACAAAAGGCCAATGTAAAGTCACAGAACAAGAAACAAAAGGCCAATGTAAAGTCACAGAACAAGAAACAAAAGGCCAATGTAAAGTCACAGAACAAGAAACAAAAGGCCAATGTAAAGTCACAGAACAAGAAACAAAAGGCAATGTAAAGTCACAGAACAAGAAACAAAAGGCCAATGTAAAGTCACAGAACAAGAAACAAAAGGCAATGTAAAGTCACAGAACAAGAAACAAAAGGCCAATGTAAAGTCACAGAACAAGAAACAAAAGGCCAATGTAAAGTCACAGAACAAGAAACAAAAGGCCAATGTAAAGTCACAGAACAAGAAACAAAAGGCCAATGTAAAGTCACAGAACAAGAAACAAAAGGGCAATGTAAAGTCACAGAACAAGAAACAAAAGGCCAATGTAAAGTCACAGAACAAGAAACAAAAGGCCAATGTAAAGTCACAGAACAAGAAACAAAAGGCCAATGTAAAGTCACAGAACAAGAAACAAAAGGCCAATGTAAAGTCACAGAACAAGAAACAAAAGGCCAATATAAAGTCACAGAACAAGAAACAAAAGGCCAATGTAAAGTCACAGAACAAGAAACAAAAGGCCAATGTAAAGTCACAGAACAAGAAACAAAAGGCAATGTAAAGTCACAGAACAAGAAACAAAAGGCCAATGTAAAGTCACAGAACAAGAAACAAAAGGCAATGTAAAGTCACAGAACAAGAAACAAAAGGCCAATGTAAAGTCACAGAACAAGAAACAAAAGGCCAATGTAAAGTCACAGAACAAGAAACAAAAGGCCAATATAAAGTCACAGAACAAGAAACAAAAGGCAATGTAAAGTCACAGAACAAGAAACAAAAGGCCAATATAAAGTCACAGAACAAGAAACAAAAGGCCAATGTAAAGTCACAGAACAAGAAACAAAAGGCCAATGTAAAGTCACAGAACAAGAAACAAAAGGCCAATATAAAGTCACAGAACAAGAAACAAAAGGCCAATATAAAGTCACAGAACAAGAAACAAAAGGCCAATGTAAAGTCACAGAACAAGAAACAAAAGGCCAATGTAAAGTCACAGAACAAGAAACAAAAGGCCAATGTAAAGTCACAGAACAAGAAACAAAAGGCCAATGTAAAGTCACAGAACAAGAAACAAAAGGCCAATGTAAAGTCACAGAACAAGAAACAAAAGGCAATATAAAGTCACAGAACAAGAAACAAAAGGCCAATGTAAAGTCACAGAACAAGAAACAAAAGGCAAATGTAAAGTCACAGAACAAGAAACAAAAGGCAATATAAAGTCACAGAACAAGAAACAAAAGGCAAATGTAAAGTCACAGAACAAGAAACAAAAGGCCAATGTAAAGTCACAGAACAAGAAACAAAAGGCCAATGTAAAGTCACAGAACAAGAAACAAAAGGCAAATGTAAAGTCACTGAACAAGAAACAAAAGGCAAATGTAAAGTCACAGAACAAGAAACAAAAGGCAATATAAAGTCACAGAACAAGAAACAAAAGGCAAATGTAAAGTCACAGAACAAGAAACAAAAGGCCAATGTAAAGTCACAGAACAAGAAACAAAAGGCCAATGTAAAGTCACAGAACAAGAAACAAAAGGCAAATGTAAAGTCACAGAACAAGAAACAAAAGGCAAATGTAAAGTCACAGAACAAGAAACAAAAGGCAATATAAAGTCACAGAACAAGAAACAAAAGGCCAATGTAAAGTCACAGAACAAGAAACAAAAGGCCAATGTAAAGTCACAGAACAAGAAACAAAAGGCCAATGTAAAGTCACAGAACAAGAAACAAAAGGCCAATGTAAAGTCACAGTACAAGAAACAAAAGGCAATGTAAAGTCACAGAACAAGAAACAAAAGGCAAATGTAAAGTCACAGAACAAGAAACAAAAGGCCAATGTAAAGTCACAGAACAAGAAACAAAAGGCCAATATAAAGTCACAGAACAAGAAACAAAAGGCCAATATAAAGTCACAGAACAAGAAACAAAAGGCCAATATAAAGTCACAGAACAAAAAACAAAAGGCCAATGTAAAGTCACAGAACAAGAAACAAAAGGCCAATGTAAAGTCACAGAACAAGAAACAAAAGGCCAATATAAAGTCACAGAACAAGAAACAAAAGGCCAATATAAAGTCACAGAACAAGAAACAAGAGGCAAATGTAAAGTCACAGAACAAGAAACAAAAGGCCAATGTAAAGTCACAGAACAAGAAACAAAAGGCCAATATAAAGTCACAGAACAAGAAATAAAAGGCCAATATAAAGTCACAGAACAAGAAACAAAAGGCCAATGTAAAGTCACAGAACAAGAAACAAAAGGCCAATGTAAAGTCACAGTACAAGAAACAAAAGGCAATGTAAAGTCACAGAACAAGAAACAAAAGGCAAATGTAAAGTCACAGAACAAGAAACAAAAGGCCAATGTAAAGTCACAGAACAAGAAACAAAAGGCCAATATAAAGTCACAGAACAAGAAACAAAAGGCCGATATAAAGTCACAGAACAAGAAACAAAAGGCCAATATAAAGTCACAGAACAAGAAACAAAAGGCCAATGTAAAGTCACAGAACAAGAAACAAAAGGCCAATGTAAAGTCACAGAACAAGAAACAAAAGGCCAATATAAAGTCACAGAACAAGAAACAAAAGGCCAATATAAAGTCACAGAACAAGAAACAAAAGGCCAATGTAAAGTCACAGAACAAGAAACAAAAGGCCAATATAAAGTCACAGAACAAGAAACAAAAGGCCAATATAAAGTCACAGAACAAGAAACAAAAGGCCAATGTAAAGTCACAGAACAAGAAACAAAAGGCCAATGTAAAGTCACAGAACAAGAAACAAAAGGCCAATATAAAGTCACAGAACAAGAAACAAAAGGCCAATATAAAGTCACAGAACAAGAAACAAAAGGCCAATGTAAAGTCACAGAACAAGAAACAAAAGGCCAATATAAAGTCACAGAACAAGAAACAAAAGGCCAATGTAAAGTCACAGAACAAGAAACAAAAGGCCAATGTAAAGTCACAGAACAAGAAACAAAAGGCCAATGTAAAGTCACAGAACAAGAAACAAAAGGCCAATGTAAAATCACAGAACAAGAAACAAAAGGCCAATGTAAAGTCACAGAACAAGAAACAAAAGGCCAATATAAAGTCACAGAACAAGAAACAAAAGGCCAATATAAAGTCACAGAACAAGAAACAAAAGGCCAATGTAAAGTCACAGAACAAGAAACAAAAGGCCAATGTAAAGTCACAGAACAAGAAACAAAAGGCCAATGTAAGGTCACAGAACAAGAAACAAAAGGCCAATGTAAAGTCACAGAACAAGAAACAAAAGGCCAATATAAAGTCACAGAACAAGAAACAAAAGGCCAATATAAAGTCACAGAACAAGAAACAAAAGGCCAATGTAAAGTCACAGAACAAGAAACAAAAGGCCAATGTAAAGTCACAGAACAAGAAACAAAAGGCCAATGTAAAGTCACAGAACAAGAAACAAAAGGCCAATATAAAGTCACAGAACAAGAAACAAAAGGCCAATGTAAAGTCACAGAACAAGAAACAAAAGGCCAATGTAAAGTCACAGAACAAGAAACAAAAGGCCAATGTAAAGTCACAGAACAAGAAACAAAAGGCCAATGTAAAGTCACAGAACAAGAAACAAAAGGCCAATGTAAAGTCACAGAACAAGAAACAAAAGGCCAATATAAAGTCACAGGACAAGAAACAAAAGGCCAATGTAAAGTCACAGAACAAGAAACAAAAGGCCAATGTAAAGTCACAGAACAAGAAACAAAAGGCCAATGTAAAGTCACAGAACAAGAAACAAAAGGCCAATATGAAGTCACAGAACAAGAAACAAAAGGCCAATGTAAAGTCACAGAACAAGAAACAAAAGGCCAATGTAAAGTCACAGAACAAGAAACAAAAGGCCAATATAAAGTCACAGAACAAGAAACAAAAGGCCAATGTAAAGTCACAGAACAAGAAACAAAAGGCCAATGTAAAGTCACAGAACAAGAAACAAAAGGCCAATGTAAAGTCACAGAACAAGAAACAAAAGGCCAATGTAAAGTCACAGAACAAGAAACAAAAGGCCAATGTAAAGTCACAGAACAAGAAACAAAAGGCCAATATAAAGTCACAGAACAAGAAACAAAAGGCCAATGTAAAGTCACAGAACAAGAAACAAAAGGCCAATGTAAAGTCACAGAACAAGAAACAAAAGGCCAATGTAAAGTCACAGAACAAGAAACAAAAGGCCAATATAAAGTCACAGAACAAGAAACAAAAGGCCAATGTAAAGTCACAGAACAAGAAACAAAAGGCCAATGTAAAGTCACAGAACAAGAAACAAAAGGCCAATATAAAGTCACAGAACAAGAAACAAAAGGCAATGTAACGCTTCAAAAAAGGGAAATCCACTGGATTTTCTTATCTTACTTGCTCTTGTTCTTACAAGATGAATTGTTTGGGTGGCACTGACTATGGCAGTAGTTCTTTGCTTTCTTGCACTTGCATCTGGCTGTATCGCAATTCCCATTGCAAGAACATTTTTTGAATCCTTGTCCTCCATGTCTTGAGTGAAGCTGAGCAATGGTTCTCATTGGTAGGGCAGTGTCCTTCACCTGGTCAGTAGTGACAATTTGGAAATCGGCCTCAATAATTTGATTGCGAGAAAACAGTGTTTATGATGCCATGCTTGGTGCCAACTTGGTACAGGTCGTTGTGAACCTTCAGGACCACCCCAGGCACGTTTCTGCAATCAAGGCGCCCATGATCAAACTCACTGACTGGAACCAGCACGCAGTCGTCTTGCATAAGTGGAACAAGCTTGTCTCTTGTTGTTCGCAGCATTTCAGCACGGCTTTTTTCTTGTCCTTCACGTGCATCTTGTCTGCACTGCGTCAAGATGCTTGCATGGTCTTCAAAAGCTGTACTTGAAGTGGTGGCCCCTCCAACTGCACCCGCCACCTCTGCATCAGTTTCAGTTGAATTTTGTAGACCGAGTTCTAGAGTTGTACTTGAAGTGGCAGCCTCTCCACTTTCAGAGAGACCATCGTTGCCATCAGCAGGTTCGACTCTTGTGGCTTCTTCAGGCGCTGCTTTATCACTTTCATCCACAGCTACCACATATATAGTAATTTCCTGTGTAATTTCCATTCAAAAGTTTTCTCTGTTACAAAACTTTATAAAACTGACTGGAAGGAGACTCAAGAATGATTTGTTCTCTCCTTCTTGGTACTGAAACATTCAGAATTTTATTAGTTTTTATATAGCAAGATTGGTTTAAACACAGTCAAGTTAATTGATGAATATAATAAAAGTAAAATTTAATTCCATAACAGCAAATGAGATTTTTACACATTGTTTCATAATTTGACTTGAATATTTCAAACTTTCTCTGTTTTTGTGACAATTCACAATGAACAACATGAACTTTTGTCCTTGGATCTATAAAAAATTGTTCAGTCAAGAGTTTTGTTGGAATCCACATAATTATCTTGGTCTATTTCTGTGGGTTGGAAGTAAAGAAATATTTGAACGAGGACAGAGAGAGGCGGGGGGGGGGGGGGGAGGGGAGGGGAGAAATGGAAGCGAGAATAGGAGAGACCAGAGAGAGAGAGAGAGAGAGAGGATAGGAAAAGTGGAGAAAGAAAGAGCGAGAAGAGGAAGGGAGAAGGTCAAAAAGAATGAGCGAGGTAGGGAGAGAGAGCGAGAGAGAGAGAGGTAGGGTTAGAGGGGGAGGAGTTGACAGCAGGGAGGGTTAAAGGGGGCGGGAGAGAGAGAGAGTGAGAGGTAGGGTTAGAGGGGGAGGAGTTGACAGCAGGGAGGGTTAAAGGGGGCGGGGTAGAATAGATAGAGGAAAGCATGGAGAGAAAGTTTGACAGAAAGAGAGACAGAGAAGAAAGGAGAGAGATGTGTGTGTGTGTGTGTGTGAGAGAGAACAGAAAGAACGTAAGAGAAAGAGAACGAAAAGACAGAAACAATAGAACGGAAGAGAGAGAGAGAGAAAGAAAGAACAGAAAAGAGAGAACAAAAAGAGATAGAATGAAAAAGAGAGAGGACAGGGAGAGGGAGAACAAAAAACGAAAAAGAGAGAGAGAGAGAGAGAGAAAGAAAGAACAGAAAAGAGAGAACAAAAAGAGATAGAGAGAATGAAAAAGAGAGAGGACAGGGAGAGGGAGAACAAAAAACAAAAACAAAAAAGAGAGAGAGAGAGAGAGATAACAGACAAAAATGAACATGGAGCGAGAGAAACAGCATTGAAAAAAACAAGTGAATGTGTGTATGTCAGTGTGTAAGTAAATAATTAATGTGACCGTCTTACACAGGTTTACCCGATATCTAGATCATCTGGACAGGTTTTATTAACCCTCAATCACCCGCACTTTTGTTAACATCAATTTGTGTAGACTGACTGTGTGGACAGGTCGTGTACCACCACCCCCTCCCCTGTATGTAGACATATGCACCACTGGAACCATTACAGGTTAGGGCGGTGTAGCTGTAACTAGCCAGGTGACGGTCCTTGTCAGGAGGTGTGTGTGTGGGAGAGAAAGGTGTTGCGTAGTGAGAGAGAGACAGAGAGAGAGAGAGTGAAAATGAGAAAGAGAGAGAGAGAGAGTGAAAAAGAGAAAGAGAAAGAGAGAGAGAGATGTGAAAAGAATGAAAGCTGAGTATGCAAACATGACAGAAACAAAAACCCACTAAAAGCATGTGTGTGTGTATGTATATACGTGCATGTGTGTACAAAAGTTGGTGTAACTGAAAACATCAAATATTTTTTGTACGATTTAAAAAAAAAAAAAGATCTCATGATCACGTGACCTGTGCTTGACCAAAACAACATAAATAAATCAGATAACGTGACCGTCTTACACAGGTTTACCCGACATCTAAATCCTCTGGACAGGTTTTATTAACCAGTAATCAAGGCACTTTTGTTAAGGTCAATTTGTGTAGACTGACTGTGTGGACAGGTCGTGTACCCCCACCCTCTCCCTGCCCTCCCCAGTATGTAGACATATGCACCACTGGAACCATTACAGGTTGGGGCGGTGTAACTGTAACTAGCCAGGTGATGGTCCTTGTCAGCATTTCTG
This sequence comes from Onchidella celtica, assembly GCA_963931925.1. NCBI lineage: Eukaryota > Metazoa > Mollusca > Gastropoda > Systellommatophora > Onchidiidae > Onchidella > Onchidella celtica. The sequence continues at coordinate 895,600 of OZ007577.1, forward strand.
GTCTTGACTTGACCAATACTAATTTGTTTCCACAATCCATGAGGATGTGACGCTATGATGGTGAATGGAAGAGAAGGTGAGAAATACGGCAATTCATCAATGACAACAATTTCATCATCTGTCCAGTATGTCAGGAAACCGCTCAGGTTCCTCAGCCAGTCGTGCTTCTCCCTGTACTGGTCCATCACCCACTGGACACCGCGCTGCTGGACATAAGACTGGTAGTTATCCTCAAGGTCACGGACATCTGCCATACAGTCATCACACAACTCACACACATCACTCATAAACCTGAGGTCCTCTCTCCACTTTTCACCATCACAGATCCTGTCCACAAGTAACTCCTTATAGAGAGACATCACTGTGTCCGATGGTTTTATGTTGTATTTACACTTGTATTCCTCCAACCTCAGCTCTGCTTCTGTTTTAGTCATATTCCTCCATCTGTCTATCCACTCACTCAACTTCTCCATCATCTTTTGATATTCCCTATATAATACAGAAATGTTGACCAACAAATTCTCTTCACTGACATCATCACTGACCTTTACTACATATTCACGACGTATTTCATCACGCAGACGCAGGTAAGTGTTGACTGTCTCCTACAGCTGTCGCGCCCACTCCATGTCGTGTGTGACAAATGTAACATAACTGACGTCACACACACCGTCACTCACCACCTTCACCGCTGTACTCAGTTGACGACAAGATCTCAGACCTGCTGCATCGCTGTCATAATCAAAATAGCACACAGTCTCTCTACCCTCAATATCATCCAAAACCACATGTGCAGCTGTGGTTACTCTGATCTTTGCATAACTTTTACTGGGTTTTCCCGATCTCTGACATTTCATACATGGACATTTGACATCTTTTTCTTTTGCATTGGGGTATTCCTTCACATCCCTTACCCATCCACTCCCCCGGCGACATGCATGCTTGACTGTACCAGGGAAATATTCAGCTCGTTCGTCACTCTCGGTGCCAACTCTTATGAGCACGGTTAACTTTACCTGGGCCTTCACCATTGCCAGCACACGTTCAGTCCTGTATTGTAGAGGAAGATCATCCACACAGAAGTTAGGCACGGGTATATATGCTGGATGTCTCGCTGACTTAGGGCATGACTTGTAGTGATCTCGGAGTGTGGCTATTTCGTCCTGTCCCTCATAAATTATCTCTACCTCATTGCGATCTGTCAGATAGATGAGACATGGAACTTTTTTTTATCTTTCTTTTCATTTATTTTCATTTTCATCATTTTTATCATAAACTGTTGAAGAGAAAAAACTTGGAAGGACGGAAAAAGTTAAATCAAAAAGAAAAGAAAGCAAAACAGGAGGGAATGTCAGAGAGAGAGAGAAAGAGAGAGAGAGAGAGAAGCGAGAGAAAGAGAAAGAAAGAAAAAGAGAGAGAGAGAGAGAGAAAAAGAGAGAGGGAGAGAAAGAGAGATAGAGAGAGAGAGAGAGAGAAATTCTGGGAATCAGAAAAAGTCAACAAACAAAAGAACTGCAGTGACACAAAAGCACACAGAAAAGTCGCAAAAAGAGAGACAGACAGACAGACAAATAGACAGAGAGAGAGAGAAAGACAGACAGACAGAGAGAGAGAGGGAGAGAATAAGTGAAGAATGTAAACAACGAGCGGGAGAGAGAGTAAAAAAAAAATGAAGAAAAAAACAGGAAGAGAAATTGAGTCAGCATGAGATAGAAAGAGACAAAGTAAGATAGAGAGAGAGAGAGAGTAAATAAAGAAAACACCAAGGGAGCGAGAGAGAGAGTGAAGAAAAGAAACAAAGCGATAAATGCCGAGAGTGAGCAAGTGATTGAGTGGCAGAGAGAGAGAGAGAGAGAGAGAGAGAGAGTCGGGGAAGGGGGGGGGGGGGTTATGATCGAAGATAAAAAAGAAAGAAAGAAATTAGACCAGAAAAATAGACAGAAAACAGACATGTCACCCAGGGCTCAAACTCCACCTGTAAGTTTTTTTCTTTAATCTAATCTACTGGTAGAGCCTGGTGCCTGGTTAACTGTCTCATCCTTAACAACAACATCATCATCACCGCCGTCACCATCCATTGTCCATCATAACGCCACACCACCTTTACAGCTTTATTCCCGATCAGACATCAGCCACTACTGACCTTGACCTTCCCCATCCTGTGTACAAAGTTCTTCAGCTGTTGCCTCCGTCTGTTCTGTATCTTTTGTACACTCTGAAATGACAGTTAAGTGGACATAATTTGTACACACAAGTATAGTGTACCATCTACGTCTTCATCCCATGACAACTTTTCTGTTACATACAATCTCTAGAATCAAAGTGTTCATGACACAATCAGCTATGAACATTTGATCAAACAAAACTACACGTAATCAACTGACAACTCATTTGACTGGCTGGAAATTTAAAGAATTTCTTCTCATGTTCAAACAAAAACATTCCATAAAAAATTTCCACTATCACCCATCACTACCTTGTGTCCAGTTCTCTACAGCCTATTCCAAATATCATGTCCAGCTATCACTGCCCTGTGTCCAGTTGTCCACATCCTATTCCCAATATCATGTCCAGCTATCACTGCCCTGTGTCCAGTTGTCTACATCCTATTCCAAATATCATGTCCAGCTATCACTGCCCTGTGTCCAGTTGTCTACATCCTATTCCACATGTCATGTCCAGCTATCACTGCCCTATGTCCAGTTGTCTACATCCTATTCTATATATCACATCCAGCTATCACTGCCCTGTGCCCAGTTGTCTATATCCTGTTCTATATATCATGTCCAGCTATCACTGCCCTGTGCCCAGTTGTCTACATCTTATTCCACATATCATATCCAGCTAACAATTCCACACCAAAAACTGTCAGTTCTAAATCTCAGCTGACCACTCTTCCCCCCCCCCCCCTACCCCTGGGACTATGACCAGCCTTAGAATTCAGGCACACAAACTGTGTCAGGTTTCAATACAATATCTTGTGTCATTCACTTTCTCTCAAGTTTTGTCACTTCCTGTGTGTGTCTGTGTACACCTTTCTTAATGTCTTCGGAGTCATCGCCGCTATTCCATCAACTCATTGCCAGTTCCAAGTCAGCGCCGCTATTCCATCAACTCATGGCCAGTTCCAATTCAGCGCCGCTATTCCATCAACTCATGGCCACTTCCGAGTCAGTGCTGCTATTCCATCAACTCATGGCCAGTTCCAAGACAGTGCCGCTATTCCATCAACTCATGGCCACTTCCGAGTCAGTGCTGCTATTCCATCAACTCATGGCCAGTTTCAAGTCAGTGCTTCTATTCCATCAACTCATGGCCAGTTCCAAGTCAGTGTCGCTATTCCATCAACTCACGGCCAGTTCCAAGTCAGTGCTGCTATTCCATCAACTCATGGCCAGTTCCAAGTCAGTGCTGCTATTCCATCAACTCATGGCCAGTTCCAAGTCAGTGCTGCTATTCCATCAACTCATGGCCAGTTCCAAGTCAGTGCTGCTATTCCATCAACTCATGGCCAGTTCCAAGTCAATGTCGCTATTCCATCAACTCATGGCCAGTTCCAAGTCAGTGCTGCTATTCCATCAACTCATGGCCAGTTCCAAGTCAGTGCCGCTATTCCATCAACTTATGGCCACTTCCGAGTCAGTGCTGCTATTCCATCAACTCATGGCCAGTTCCATGTCAGCGCCGCTATTCCATCAACTCATGGCCACTTCCGAGTCAGTGCTGCTATTCCATCAACTCATGGCCAGTTCCAAGTCAGTGCCGCCTTCTATTTATGTTTGTCAGATTTTCCAGGCAATAAATATATCCTGTACTTGTCTATTTTATACTTTATGTCTACAGCAAGTCTGTCTTTCGTCTTGTACCTCAAGTGCCTTCTGTCAGTAGCCAGTGGTCAACTGGGAACCTCACACCTTTCCTTATGTCGCGATGTGGGTCAGATGGGGAGAATTCGACTGACACTCTTTCGAGGTCCGCTCCCACAATCGACGAACACACAAAAAAAATACTTGCACTCTAAAAACTAAATAAATCAATTGCTTTGATTTTTAGCAGAACTGTAGGGCAGTTTAATTACAGGAATTAGTGTAACAAATATAATTATAAATATAAATATCAATTCAAAGGCAACTGAATCTAACTAATGAAACTACAGCTTTCTATAAAGACTAACTTATTCACTCTAACTACTTGCAGGTCATATGAGTTATATGCCAAATAGAATCCGCGCACGTGGCGACGGATATAACAGTTTAAATTCTATTAATTCAATGAGACATGTTATGATATGGACATTTCCTCTAGACACGCCATGGAGAATGCTTGTACAACCATGCGTTGTCTGGCGGTAGCTCTGAAACTGTCTTCAAAAGTAAGTAGAACGGTTCACTTTCATCATTACAAATTAGTATGGACTCTCACCATTAGGCCCTCACTGGGAGTGAGAGCGCTGGATGTAAACGCTGTGGGTTCATATCAAACCAAGTAGCTTAGGCTCTGGAGCTTTAAATCATGGCGCTCCTCACAATATGGACTGCTCAACTGCGTCTCTATGTCTCTCATCTGGCTGAGGACTATCGCCGTCCACCTCGTAATGGATTGTCTACATGTGGCCTCTATCTAAGCTCTGCACGGGTTTAAATACTAAAGCTATGTCTCGACCGTCCGTCCAGATTCATACATTTGATTGGTGCAGTCGCTTCAGCTCAGCCTGCAATATTAATTTACGCTTGCCATGGCCATGCGCCAAAATCAAGGTCAATTTTACGGTCTAGACAAAATTTAAGATGCGAAACATTAACTACTAAAATCTTCAAACCCCGTGCTTTCTACTTTTATGCACGAATTTCCGAACGCCAACTAAGCGTCTAAATAAACTACCTTTACTCGCCCCCTTATCTATGTTAATCAAAATCACGGGGTCGAGAACTGCTCTGTCATTCCTAGCTATACATTTATTCTGTCTCGCCTCTCCTTCTCTCCATCCATCAGAAAAAAGGTGTTTCAAAACAAACTGTTCACGAGAACAGCTCAAGGACAAATTACGCTGGTTATAATCAACAAGATCGTAAAAATTAACTCACTGACGTCGTGACCTAGCACGGCATTTATGATCCTAATGTGATCATGACACATCCCCCACCCCTGTGAAAACTTAGGGTTTGAACGACATAACTGTCTACTAACGTTGCTATGTAATAGTACTTTGAAAGGGCTATATAGTAAAAAAAATATAGCGTTACTGAAAGTCAAAAAAAAATTTCTAAGAACGTGCATTATCGATGGACAGTAGCATATGTATATTTATATGCGACGTTCTGTGATAATATATAATTATTGTAGCACTTAAGAATTAAAGTGATAAACTTCTCTCACACAGACATACCGTAAAGACTGAAATATTGAGCAACTAGCTCATCGCTTCACTGAGCGTAATTAATACATTCATAGAACATGAACGAACAATAGTTAATTAAAGTAATGGTATCCTGGCAGCAGTAGGTCTGGTCGCTCGGTTTGCCATTTTCTCATCTCATTGACCCGCAGACAAAGGCGTCAAGGTTGTCTGAAACTCAGGTCATGGTCAGGATGGACGCTAGTGGAAAAAGGAATCACATGGAAATTTTGAGAAGGAATGTCCATAATTGGTAGGACAATATAATGTGAAACCATCCACGGTCTCCGAAAAAGGTGAAAAATGCTCAACCTCAATGTTCAACAGACTATTTTAGAACACTAAATCAAACGGGACAATACATCAGCTTGTAAATTATCCTCCCCAGGTATAGCCCGAATAGTAAATTTGTATTCCTGGAGCGCAAGGCTCCATCTGGTTAGTCGAGCATTCTTGGCTCTGTTCGACTTAAGAAACAGTAATGGTCGATGATCCGTTTCAATTATAAATTCGGACATTAATAAGTATCGAGAAAATGCATCTACCGCGTAAACAATTGCGAGGCACGCTCGTTCGACAATCGCATAGCGCGTCTCTCGATCAAGTAATTTCCGGCTTGCATATAAGCACGGTCGCAAGAAACCGTCACGCTGTTGGAGTAACACGTCGCCTATTCCTTTATCTGACGCATCCGTTCGGACGACGAATGTCTGGCGTATATCGGGTAAAACAAGCAGGGGGAAAGTAGAAAATAAATTCTGAATAGTCTGAAGGGCATCAGCGCACTGAGGCGTCCAGACGACTCTATTTGGAACATTTTTCCTCGTTAGATCAGATAACGGGGCTGAGAGAGAGGAAAAGTTTGGTATAAATTTCCTGTAATAATTCAAAAGTCCCAACAAGCTACGGACTTGCTTTTTAGTTTTAGGGGGTTGCAGTTTCAAAATACTGGATATCTTGCGATCGTCTGGAGTCTGAACCCCGTGGGTTATGGTACGACCCAAAAAGTTTATATGGTGATATCCCAGGAACACTTTACTGGGTCGCGCGGTAAGGCCAGCTCGGCGAAGAGCGGCAAAAACTTCACGAAGGGCCATTAAGTGGCCAGCCCAATCAGCCTGAAAAATACATATATCATCGAAATATGATAGAACGCAGCGCAGTTCATTTAGTAAGATGTTCATCATGCGCGCGAACGTGGCTGGTGCAGTAACCAGTCCAAAAGGCATATATTTCCATTGCATTAAACCCAAAGGGGTTTGAAAAGCTGTATATTGTTTACTTCCTTCTTCGAGAGGAATCTGCCAATATCCTTTGGATAAGTCTATTTTAGAGAAGATACTTGCATTGGATAACCGCGCGAATAAGTCCTCCTGATTGGGAATGGGTTCCGCATCATAGATGGTTATAGCATTGAGCTTTCTATAGTTAATACAAAAACGCACGGTATCGTCTTTCTTCTTGACCAAGACAATCGGCGAGCAATACGGACTTGTTGATCGCTCTATCACGCCTAGCCGTAGCATGGCACGTACTTCTGTAATTATCGTTTCGTGAGCGTGCAGCGGGCGCGGGTACGGTTTAACAAACACCGGTACGTCTGTCTGAAGTCGTATTACATGTTGGACTAAAGACGTACAACCCGGCAAATCAGTGAACACCGTGGCAAATTCTTGGAGCAGGTGTGTATACATGTAAGATCCTGTTTCTGCGACGGCGCAAGCTCATCATTGATATTAACATCGTTTATACTCTCGGTGGCCTGTAATATGGGCAACGATTTGTCGATACTCAAAGGGTCCTCGTCGTCGACAGTAACTAAAGCCGCGTTGGCCCTTGGGACGACATGAACGGAGTTGTTACGACGATCATCGCTAGGCAGGTACTTTTTCAGCATATTAATATGAAATATTTTCCTCTGCCCGCGAATATCTATCAAATAATTCACTCTGGAGAGTCTCTTAAGGACTCTGTATGGTCCCTTCCAAGTTAGAAGGAGTTTGTTTTGCGTTTGCGGCAAAAGAACAAGTGTCAGATCTCCGACTGACAAGGCGCGCATTTGGGCGCCCTGATCGCGATAAAATTTTGAAGAACTCGCTCTAGCGCATGCAAATTGCAGAGCGGTTTTGCATGCATTAATAATTCGTTGTCGGAGATCGACAACATATTGATACGCGGATCGCGTATCATAATCGTCGGTTTCAGAACCGGCGAACAATTGACTAAGTATGGCCATCGGGCCACGTGGTTTACGTCCGTATAATAACTCAAATGGGGAGAAACCCATGGACGCATTCGGGAGTTCCCTATAGGCGAAGAGAATAGCGGGGAGCTGACGGTCCCAGTCTCCAGGTTTGTCGGCGGATACGCGTGCTAGCATAGACTTCATGCTCGCATTCCACCGCTCGCAACAACCATTTGACTGCGGATGATAGGGGGACGTTAATTTCTGTTTAATGCCCGCTAATTCTAGTACCTTTTTGTATAGATCAGAGGTGAATTGTGGTCCTCTGTCTGAAAGAATCTAGGTCGGAAATCCGACTCGCGAGAAAATAGTAACAAGTGCCTCAGCGACATGGTCAGCCGTAATGTCTCTTAAAGGAATAGCCTCAGGCCAGCGCGTCGCGTAGTCGATTACCGAAAGGATGAATCGATGGCCTCTGTCTGATTTACTAAGAGGACCTACTATGTCAACTGCGACACGCTCGAATGGTGTTGAGACTGGAGGCATCTCCTGAAGGGGTGCGCGTGATGCTTTACCTTTAGGTGTACGTTTTTGACATACATCGCAGCGCGCCACAAAACGGTTTTGACTGTTGTCGTGTGGTGACACACGCAACGTTTTCGTTCCAAACTTTTAAATGGCCGTCAGGTGTATCATTGACCTGTGGTAAATTACCAATAATTAGATCGGCAACCGGATTTGGTAATACGCATGCCGTTACGACACCTGTAATGAATGGCGTGTCGATGTATATCTCCGCGAGACGGAATCGCTCGACGGAGCCCCCGAAAGTAATGCAAGTTGCCTGTTGGTCAATCAGCTGGGTCGGTCTGACCAGTGATTCCCTAACACCGATAGTGGTGCAACCTGAATCGCGTAAGACAGACGCGGGTATGGCGTTAACATGACCCTCATATAAGGTCAATGACCCGTGTTGATGGAGGGCCGACATAACCGGAACGGTGCCCGTCATGGGCGACGTGAGTTCAACGCTACGGCTACTCTGTGCAGCCGGAACAATGACGGTGCAAGCATTTGCAGCTTCAAACTTAACCCTACAATATTTTGACGTATGACCTGGTTTATTGCACCGATAACACCTAGTGCTGTCATATATATTACGTCTGGGTTGCATTGGAGGTACATTATATGGATTATTATAATATGCCCAAGGAGGTGGACATGGTGGGCGCTGATAATGGTAGCCCTCGTTAACGTCACGACGGGGTGGACCTGAATAGCGAATAAAATGTCCTCGAGTGGGAGATCCAGCACGGCGTGGAAAACCGCGAGCTTTATTGGGCGGCGGTTCGGAATATGCACGCGGAGGCGGCGTCTGGCGATGAACTGGTCGAGAATTTCTTGTACCCATTGGCGCAGTTCCACCGACTCCGGCATAAAACGGTTCGCTAGTTTTGGCTTTAGCCAGCGAACGATTAGGGTGTGCGGACGCGTACTGTTCTACTAAGGACGTGATTTCCGCTAACGTCTTAGGTGCCCACTCCTTAATGTGGGAGACTAGTTCTGAATGGCACGCGTTAAATATTTGGTCCTTCAGAACGAGCTCATAAAGCCCTTTAAAATTACCGTCAGCGACACCGGCCAGCTGAATCCAGCGGTCTAAGTAGTGCTTTAGGCGGTCGACGTACGTTGAAAAATTTTCGGACGGGTCTGGCTTACAACTCCGGAATCTTTGGTGAAAACCGTCCTCGGTGTGTTGAAAACGCTTTAAAAGAGCCTTTTTAAGGATGTCGTAATTTTTAGAATCCTCGATGTTGAGGCCATGGAATACCTCAAGTGCACGTCCCGTTAATAAATTTGCAAGGCACGAAGTCCATTCAGTTCTTTCCCATCCGGCGGCTACCGCGTGGAGCTCAAAACGATGAATATAAGAATCGATCTGGTCGACCTTATCATTATAGGTTGGAAGCATTGGTTTTGCTTTAACATTATTCGTTGGAACACTTGGAGCCGCGGTCGGTTGGTTTCCTTGCAGCTCTAATTTCTTTAGGGCAATTTCGTGCTCTCAATGAGCCGCTTTGTCGGCTCTTTCTTCTATTTCTCTTTCTCTTTCTTCTTTTTCTTGTTCTCGTTTGCGTTCCGCGGCCTTCTCGGCTCTTTCTGCGGCCCGCTCTTCTCTAGCTAGGTCTTCTTTTAGTCTACTCTCGCACCAAGAAGCCAGCTGGTCCTCGGGTATGCCTAACAGCTTCGCTGAATTTATATAGGAAGTGTAATCGGCCATTATGATTAGTTACACTCACAATAGGTCTCTACAGGAGATCTATTAGGTATCCGGATAAATTCACGCAATAACCCGTCTGACAGTGTACTATGTTATCACTGTAGTATTTATGTTAATCCGATACGCGATAAAAAATATTTACTTATTTAACTCCGCGATTATTAATCCCTGAGGCAATTTGCACTCGTCGGGTCGACGTCACTAGCAGACGACAAAATACAAACAATGTTCCTTCTTCAATGAAATCGCAGTGTCCTTACTGTTATCACTGCCGATGTAATATATAATTACATGTGAATCAACAAATATTAGATCGTTGATTAATATTTTTAGCTATTTTTCTATAGCTCTAGTATAATTGCAATTGCAAGGTAATTTTATTACCTGAAGTTCTCTTTAAAGAACAATAACTTCAGTAATTATATACTGGATATTCAAGGCAGGTGCACAACTGCACTTGAATGGGGAATCAATATTCCCAATATATAAATATATACTCTGGCGTATCAGCCTTATACGTCACAATAACCAGATAAACTCAATCAATGCGTCAATGTAGACACATGACTCACACAGGCATTATATTAAACAAAGGAATGTACCAACAACATAATGATAAAGGTCTAATGAAAAAAAATACACCAAACACGACGCTAGACAAACAAGAAAAGACGAACGATAACAGACCCTACAAGTTCTGAATATAATTACAGATAGGTGAGAAGAGAACAAGAGAGACGTCTTCCCAAAGAGATGAGGAAGATGTGAACGCCACAATCTAAACAAATATACAGGTCCCTAACAAAGACTATTCTCACGAATGCGAATCCTCACTGTTTTAATCACCACTGGTTGTTGCGAGACCGCAGACGTTGTCGTCGAAACGGCAAAATCGGCGACCAAGCCACCACTTTGGCACAGAGGACACGCACACGTAAGAACCCTCGCCGACCCCCCGCAGTTCTAACAAAGAAGAAAAGTATAAAAAGCCTGTAAAACACGAGGAGGAACACTCAACTCCCCAGTCGCAGACAAAATTTTAGGATGGAATCACTTAACTTTCAAGGAACTGGGTGGTAATTCCTTTAGCCCTTGCGTACACCACAGTCAGTCTTTTTTGTCTTTCACCGTTCTAAGTTCTGTTCTGTAGTCTCCCTGGCCTCGGTCATCGGGTCAATGGGAGAGCAGCGACATATGTGGAAGTAAAAATAACAAAGCAGTATACAAAACTAAATAATAAATAATTTTAAACTAGCTCAACGTGCGACACCCCGTGAGCGACGGATCATGAAAAGAACAAAAATGTAATGCAAACAAAGAGAAAAGGTGATTATAATCTAACGAATTTAAGAAATTAAGGATTAAGAAATTTGGTAAGTCCCCTCCAGTGTCGCGATGTGGGTTAGATGGGGAGAATTCGACTGACACGCTTTCGAGGTCCGCTCCCACAATCGACGAACACACAAAAAAAATACTTGCACTCTAAAAACTAAATAAATCAATTGCTTTGATTTTTAGCAGAACTGTAGGGCAGTTTAATTACAGGAATTAATGTAACAAATATAATTATAAATATAAATATCAATTCAAAGGCAACTGAATCTACTAATGAAACTACAGCTTTCTATAAAGACTAACTTATTCACTCTAACTACTTGCAGGCCATATGAGTTATATGCCAAATAGAATCCGCGCACGTGGCGACGGATATAACAGTTTAAATTCTATTAATTCAATGAGACATGTTATGATATGGACATTTCCTCTAGACACGCCATGGAGAATGCTTGTACAACCATGCGTTGTCTGGCGGTAGCTCTGAAACTGTCTTCAAAAGTAAGTAGAACGGTTCACTTTCATCATTACAAATTAGTATGCTCTCTCACCATTAGGCCCTCACTGGGAGTGAGAGCGCTAGATGTAAACGCTGTGGGTTCATATCAAACCAAGTAGCTTAGGCTCTGGAGCTTTAAATCATGGCGCTCCTCACAATATGGACTGCTCAACTGCGTCTCTAGGTCTCTCATCTGGCTGAGAACTATCGTCGTCCACCTCGTAAATGGATTGTCTACATGTGGCCTCTATCTAAGCTCTGCCGGGTTTAAATACTAAAGCTATGTCTCGACCTTCCGTCCAGATTCATACATTTGATTGGCGCAGTCGCTTCAGCTCAGCCTGCAATATTAATTTATGCTTGTCATGGCCTTGCGCCAAAATCAAGGTCAATTTTACGGTCTAGACAAAATTTAAAATGCGAAACATTAACTACTAAAATCTTCAAACCCCGTGCTTTCTACTCTTATGCACGAATTTCCGAACGCCACCTAAGCGTCTAAATAAACTACCTTTACTCGCCCCTTATCTATGTTAATCAAAATCACGGGGTGGAGAACTGCTCTGTCATTCCTAGCTATACATTTATTCTGTCTCGCCCCTCCTTCTCTCCATCCATCAGAAAAAAGGTGTTTCAAAACAAACTGTTCACGAGAACAGCTCAAGGACAAATTACGCTGGTTATAATCAACAAGATCGTAAAAATTAACTCACTGACGTCGTGACCTAGCACGGCATTTATGATCCTAATGTGATCATGACACCTTACATGTCACCTTTTCTTCTTTATCATCAAACTGAGTCATACCGCCCCCCCCCCACACACACACCATAACACCCGAAACACAGGATGCCGAGACAACTCATTCCTTCTCTGACTATATATCGGCCAACTGCGCGCGTATAAGTTGCTGAGTCATGACAAGCACTGGTTAACTTTCGTTCCAATACGAAGGCATGGGGTGGGGCATTTGTTGAGAACGCCGATACGAGCTCAGCGCTGCGGAGGGAATTTGGCAATTCTTCATGTTTAGGACAACACCTCATGTTCCCTACAGTGTCCAGTTACATCCCAACATTCCACTCACCAGCTACCGAGGCACCATCCGATGTCTTCTGGTCAACTAATCCCGCACGGACCTCCATCTTGTCTGTCTGCAATCTCTCCTTCTGTTTTCTGAACTCTGTATTCTGTGGCTCCAGTCTCTCAGTTTCTAAGACATCCTTCAGTGCCAGATGGTCGTCTTTGTTCTTGTGATAGACCTGGGACACAAAATAGACAATTTTTGATAATGCAAGTCTGATATCTCAACTCGTGGTCAGTCATAATATGACAGTCTCTTACATGGCAGTTCTGACTGATTGGTTTCATGTCATACTGACCTACATGTAGTATGTCACCTGAAGTTCATCAACATGATTTGTTCTCCTGCAACAGAAACATTTTTTTTCTTTGGGGTTGAAAGTTCATTCTGGCTATTTATAGCTCAGGGTCAGGGCTGGATTAACCATTAACCAAAGTAAGCATGTGCTTAGGGCATCAAGGGAAGGGAAGAGGGGGTGGGGGCACAGAAATTTTTTAACTGCTGACTTTTATCACGGACCATATGGAGCAAAACTGCAGATGGTGCAGCTGAAACAGGATCCACACAAAAATGGTCCCCACAATAAATGAAACAACAAAACTGCAGATGGTGCGGCTGAAACAGGATCCACAAAAAATGGTCCCCACAATAAATGAAACAATAAAACTGCAGATGGTGCGGCTGAAACAGGATCCACAAAAAATGGTCCCCACAATAAATGAAACAACAAAACTGCAGATGGTGCAGCTGAAACAGGATCCACAAAAAATGGTCCCCACAATAAATGAAACAACAAAACTGCAGATGGTGCAGCTGAAACAGGATCCACAAAAAATGGTCCCCACAATAAATGAAACAACAAAACTGCAGATGGTGCAGCTGAAACAGGATCCACAAAAAATGGTCCCCACAATAAATGAAACAACAAAACTGCAGATGGTGCAGCTGAAACAGGATCCACAAAAAAATGGTCCCACAATAAATGAAACAACAAAACTGCAGATGGTGCAGCTGAAACAGGATCCACAAAAAAATGGTCCCACAATAAATGAAACAACAAAACTGTGGATGATGCAGCTGAAACAGGATCCACAAAAAAATGGTCCCCACAATAATTAATGAAAGAGTAAAGTATTTGTTGGCGTAAAGCCTCACTTTTTTTTTTATAAATCTAAATTGCGAAATGTATTGATCAATGTATTTTATGGTTTATTATTGTTTATAATTATTTTCCATCACATATGCAGTCTATGGGGGGCACCAAAATATTGTAAGTGTGTAGGGTCTCTAACTAGTGCGGTGGTGACCGAGTCATATATGAGCCGACCCAATTTTAAGCAGCTGACATTTTGCATATAATTCAGTTTGAGTTCTGGATTTTTTTTTACTTTTTCCTAAAATTTATTTATGCTAATGTATGCCAAGTATGAAATATACACAAGAAAAGCTCTCGCCTGATCGTGCAAATTGGAGGGCGGCCCTTACCAGAGGCAGCAAAGCATGGGAAGCTGACAGAGTCCAGCAGGCTATCAAAAAAAAGAGAACGGCGCAAGAAAAGGCCCAGTGGTACTGAACCAACGGAGCACTCTTGTCATTTATGCGGAAGGGTCTGCAAGGCAAAAATAGGACTTATCAGTCACATGAGAAGCCATAAGTCATGAAAGAACAGTCTTTCCATTCTGTCCTCTGTGTCCTTTAGTTCTCTTTATTGTCCATGTGTTGAAATTCTCAACAATTTCTGTTCTTTATTCCTCTGGTGTTGTTAAAATCATCATCATACCTGATGGACGAACTATTATTATTATTATTATGAAATATATATACAACACAAATAGTCGCTTCACCAGCGGGTTGTTATCATAAACACCCCCCCCCCCCCCAAATGGTGATCGGGTCCTATGTGACCCGATAACTGTAAATAGAGGATGGTGATCGACCCGATCAGCGACCACGAATCCTTCTTAAAAGTAATGGAGTCGTGTTTAGTATAAGACTCGATCACCATCCTCTGTTTACAGTTATCGAGCCGATTACTGTAAAGAAGGATTCGCGATCGGGTCTTATACGATCCGGATATCGCAAAAAAGAACTGGTAGTACTAACTGTGGTGGTAAAGTACCGGTATGTGTGGAGGATCTATGTAGACAGGGCCGTGATAGTGGTAAAGTACCGGTATGTGTGGAGGATCTATGTAGACAGGGCCGTGATAGTGGTAAAGTACCGGTATGTGTGGAGGATCTATGTAGACAGGGCCGTGATAGTGGTAAAGTACCGGTATGTGTGGAGGATCTATGTAGATACGGCCGTGATAGTGGTAAAGTACCGGTATGTGTGGAGGATCTATGTAGACAGAGCCGTGATAGTGGTAATGTACCGGTATGTGTGGAGGATCTATATAGACAGGGCCGTGATAGTGGTAATGTACCGGTATGTGTGGAGGATCTATGTAGACAGGGCCGTGATAGTGGTAATGTACCGGTATGTGTGGAGGATCTATGTAGACAGGGCCGTGATAGTGGTAATGTACCGGTATGTGTGGAGGATCTATGTAGACAGGGCCGTGATAGTGGTAAAGTACCGGTATGTGTGGAGGATCTATGTAGACAGGGCCGTGATAGTGGTAAAGTACCGGTATGTGTGGAGGATCTATGTAGACAGGGCCGTGATAGTGGTAATGTACCGGTATGTGTGGAGGATCTATGTAGACAGGGCCGTGATAGTGGTAAAGTACCGGTATGTGTGGAGGATCTATGTAGACAGGGCCGTGATAGTGGTAAAGTACCGGTATGTGTGGAGGATCTATGTAGACAGGGCCGTAATAGTCTCATGAATGTTTGCATGACAACAATAGAGGTCAAAACCAACAAAGTGAGTCAAATATTGGTGAGCGCACACTGCCAGTCCAGTCAGCACACACTGCCAGTCCAGTCAGCACACACTACCAGTCCAGTCAGCACACACTGCCAGTCCAGTCAGCACACACTGCCAGTCCAGTCAGCACACACTGCCAGTCCAGTCAGCACACACTGCCAGTCCAGTCAGCGCACACTGCCAGTCCAGTCAGCACAACTGACAGGAGAAGGGGTGAGGAAGAAGGGGATCAGTGGAGATGTTGAGAAATTCGGTTGTCACAAGGCCCAACTTGGACAGGCAAAAGCATGCACGTACGGCTTGCAACCTTAAGATGTTTAGGACTATGTGAGGCTATAACACACCAATGGGACACGGTGTTAAACAGTTACACATACAACACAATTTTACTGGGACTCGCCGGTCTAAAAGAAAAAAAACACGTTTCTGTTCATCAAACCCATCTAAACATGCTGTTGAAGAAGTCAATGACTGACATGTATTTGCCCCCAAATGGCTCTTCATTCTGGTTCCCCTACTCCCACATCGCCCCCGTTCCTCGTTTTCGCCCACTTGTCGCTCTTTTCTTTGTTTTCTCCCCTCCCCTCCCCACAGGAAATCAGAATCGCCTCCCCAGGGGGCTGATATCGCCCACGTTGAGAACCACTCTCCTAACGTTTTACTGACATCACCGGCGGGGTTGCAGCAGTTCAAGGTCAGTAGGCCATTTTGCCTATCCTATGAGTGAAGGCTGACAAAATGCAGGATGTGCATTATATTTATAACATAGTAGGGAAAAACAGTTGTTGCGGCGTGGACTAAAGCTCCAGCAGCCCTTTCACATTTGCTGATGGTGTCCTACTGTATTGAAAGAAATAATGCTTCGAGAAAATGAGGCGGGGGTGATAGGGAGAAGGAGGACACACAAGAGGTTTAAGCTGTCATTATATAATGGAACGATAGACTTCCAAGGAGGGAAAAGGTTGGTGTGACCCCAAAAAAGGAAAGATAGTCTCAGATGATGCTGAAAGATGGAAAAATTTAAATGATTAAGACCAGGATGCAATTCTCTGTAACCCAGAATTACTTTTTTAAAGGATCTCTTGCTCAGAACACGCAAAGTCTGTAAAAGGGGTTGGATCTGGAAGGCAAAAGAATTTGGGACTGTATGGGTTCACTTGAATGGGATCAGCTGTTTGTCACAGAACAGATCTCCACCTCGACTTATATATATATATATCCCTGAATGGTCCAAGAATCTAGTGTTTTTTTCTTTTTTTCCCGTCTGTCTCGAATCTGCATTGTCATTGAAAGCTGATTGAATTGATGCTGGAATCCATTTCTTGACATTGCGACCCTGATTATGAAGTTTTGTCCATGAGATCCCAGAACAAGACAGTCTGTAGGTTTTGATGACCATTTCTCATGTAAACTAGAAACAGTCTCTCCCTGTTGATGTCGCCATTTGCTCGGCTTTGGTTACAAACTACTTGCAGCATATTAGAGGATTGATAACACAGGAGACTGGGGAGGATGGGCCAATTACATCTTGGCACTTCTGTTTGTCACGAGTGGAGTGAGTGCAATTAAGGGGATTGCTACAGAGCGGGTGTAGAATAAGAAGAGCTCACGACAGACGGATAGGAAAAGACGTGAAAGGGGAAGAGTAAAAATAACTCATGCAGACAAGTGGGAAAAGCGTGCGTGTATGAGTGGTGTGGAAGTCTGAATGAGGCGAAAGCGCTGGATTACTATCACTGCAAGTTAGAAGGTCCTACGGATCGGACCTGTGAATAAAAGCCCATCGGGCGGACATAAAGGGAAGCAGTCGAGAAGACTAGTGAGAGTCTTTCCAGTTATGACTGGTATGTAGAATGTCGATTGATTAATATGATTGATGTATTATATTATATTCGTCTATTACCATGATGTGAATAAGTATATGTGAGGAATGTGGAAGTCCTTGATATTGGATATAGCAATGGGCGCCACGAGCGATAGATGGAAGTGAGTTCATGGATTTGTAGCGCGAGTGAGTAGTGTGTACTCCGATGCAAGGGTGTTACCGTAAGATGTGTGGTGAGTGAAAGGTGAACTAGTGTGTGTACGTTTCATGGGTTGTAAGGAGAGGTGGAGTGAATAGAAATGGTAGGGTATTATACCAATGTAATATTATTCTTGTAGGTGTCGGGGACGGGCCGCAGAGCCACCTCGATGAGCACAGGGGATAGGCCAGCATAGGGCCGGAGGCCACACATAGGCCGGAAGTGAGGCTGTCAGTGCGGGACAGTAGAGGCACATAAAGTCGTGGCAGTCAGGCCACGGACAGGGACGTAGATATGAGAGTGAATGAGATACTATATTGTTGCCATGTTGATAGGCTAGTGAACTGATACTATGTTGTTGCCATGTTGATGGCTATGGAAATAATAATGTGTTATTGCCCTGCTGAGGTGCTAGGGGAGTGCTAAGGTGTATGACAATAGGAAGGTGATATTGAGAGACTGCGGTGCCAGTAAATTATTAATGTGCTATTAAGACCCTGAGGGGAGAGGCTGAGGCCGAAGTGCCTTTAGGAGTAACTACCGGATTGTGGATCCGAGGGAGAGTGTGTGTGAGAATAAGGCCGTTGTACGGCCGTTGATTTCAATAATATAATGTATGTGATTGCGCTATTATCTGTATAATTATGTTTAATAAATGTGTGAGTCTGATGGGCTGTTTTGTTAAGTGTTAAACTTGTTTGTTCGTGATTGTCGTCCTGTCATAAACTATTACATCTCCCAGTCTGGGATTTGTGACATTGGGGGCTCGTCCATTGTGACTCGTCCATTTTCGTAATATTTAGTTGTAGTTAGTTAGTAGGTAATTGTGCTGTCTTGTTCGTTGGATGAATGGACATTTCATGATATGATTTAGGTATATTAATGAATGTATATTGATGCATGTATTGCTATGAATAGGTATTAATGTGTATTTAAACTTTCCAGAGTGTGTGCGTGCAGCCTGAGGAGACGAGCAGCCAGAGCTCCGATTGAAGGGAGAGGTTTTACTCAAAATTTCAAAAGTTAAGTGAAAATTTTGTGCCCTGGATTAAGGGCTGTCTCTTCATCTGTCTGTTTCCCGGTTTTTGCTGTTGTTGTCGTTATAGGTTATACGGGCGGTGGCGCGGGTTTGCTGTGGTGAGCGTAGTTTGTCCTCTTCGGGAGGTGGGCTAAATTTGGAACTTCGTTCATCACAGTGAACAGTTCTGTAGGGACCTGTATTTTTGTTTAGTTGTAGCGTCGATATCTTCTCTGTTCGGCAGGAAGACGTATTCTCTGGTCCCTCTTTCTTCCCTATCTGTAGATACGTTCTTTTTTTTCAGACTCTGTTCTTGTTCGTACCGTGTTGTGTAATCGGCGTAGTTAGGTTGCATTCTTTTTTTCCATTATAGTTTTTTTTTTGTAGAAGCTTTGTCCCAGTCTGGTTCGTTGTCCTTGATGTCCTTGTGGTCTTTCTACTAAATTTCCTTATTCTTGTCTTTTCTATTCTTTTTATAATTAATAGTGCTATACATTTTGTAGATATAGAAGTAGTTGTGCTGTAAAGGTAAATTTCTGAATTGTATTCTGAACTGGGTATTGTTATATCTGGTGTGATCTCAGGTCTCTGGTCGTATCGTTAGTGATCATACCGACAGGTTGGTCGTTCGCATAATAGATACCATAACCATAAATCTGTGAAATGGCGGAACTCCAACAACTAATGAAGTTGGGTAAGGAACTTGGCCTGGAGGGAGAGGAGCTACGCGGCTGGATTAAAGAACAACAGGCGGATTTGCGCGATGAGCGTGCTAAGGATAGAGAGCGAGAAAAAGAGGCTCAAGAGCGACAGAGAGAAGAGGAAAGAGAGGCTAAGGATAAGGAAGAGGAAAGAGAGTTTAAGTTAAAGGAGTTAGAGGCTAAGCAACAGGAAAGAGAGGCTAAGGCTCAGGAGCAGGAGAGGGAGTTAAGGTTAAAGGAGATAGAAGCTCAAGAGCGGGAGACAGACGCGCGAGTAAGAATAGCGGAGTTGGAAATCAAAAAGAGTGCGCCAACAGAAACAGTTGAGCGGCAGGTACCCAATAAAGGTGGCGTTAGGATTAAGCTCCCTACGTTCGACGACCGGAAGGACGACATAGACGCCTTCCTTTACAGGTTCGAACTGAACGCACAATTGCAATGGGGGGAAAATAAGGAATTATGGGCCACGTACCTGGCATCGCTATTGCAGGGGCGAGCGTTAACCTACTTTAAAGAGCTACAGCGCGAAGACGTGCAAGACTACGATAAGCTGAAGGCTTTGCTGCTTCGCCGATTTGCGCGTACCGAGGAATATTTCCGGGAGCAGTTTAGGCGAGCACGTGCAGATACCAGGGAGGACTTTGCTGCCTTCGTCGCGAGACTAACGGAGTATTTCGCGAACTGGGTAGACTTGGCGCATGTGGGCACGGATTTTGCCAAACTGAAAGACTTAATGATCCGTGACCAGCTGTACGCGTCGTGCCACAAAGATCTGGTGGCTTTCCTGAAAGAGAACGAACCCGCGACGGTGCAGGAGGCGTCTAGGTTGGCGGAGGCATACCGTACGGCGCATCCGTCCAAACCAGTCGCCAGGGCGTACGTCCAAGATGCTGGGTACGTCGCCGTTGTCGAGGGGTCGCCGGCAGGACTTGGGGACAGGTCGCGTCGGCGTGGTGCCTATAGCGGGCAAGCCCAGGGGCAGCGTAGGGGCTATCACCAATCACCGGCATATGGACCCGGTAAGTTTGACCGAGCAGGAGGGCTAGGTCGCGGTAATGGCCGGGGCCGACTTGTGACCTTTGCCGATGACCGACGGCATAGGGACTCTAGTTCCGGTCGCGAGGGGTCACGGGGACCCAGGCCTAGAGCAGCACAGGGAGCGGAGTGTTGGACTTGCGGACGCGTGGGTCACTTTTCGCGCGAGTGTAGGGCCGCGAAGTGTTGGAACTGCGGAAGAGCAGATCACATCAGCGTGAACTGCCCGGCAGGTAGGATAGCGGCGAACGTGGACAGTAGCTCCAGTCCATGCTCCCCAAATAAATTTCATCATGCGGCTGCGTGTGTTACATCGGACAACGGAGGCGGACAGTATTCTAAGTGTCCCAGTTGTGAGAAGTTATTATCTTCCGGTGTTTTACCTTGTGGGAGAAAGATCCCCGTCATAAATTCATGTCATACAGGAGGTGGTCTTAGGGTTTATCCGGGGTTTGTTGGGGACGAACCGGTCTCGGTTTTACGAGATACAGGATCTACCGTTGTGGGAGTGCATAGGGACTGCATTCGGGATTCACAGGTTACAGGTGAGACTGTCCCGTGCATCCAATTTTCGGGGGCCATTGAGAAATTACCCATGGCAAAAATAATGATAGATACACCTTTCCTTAGCGGGGAAGTCGAAGCAGTCGTTGGTTGTTTTCCAGGCGCCCAGCTCATCATTGGGAATGTATCCCGGGTAGGTTCCCCTTCCGATGAGAACGTGCAAGCATGGTCTCAATCAAAAGGTATTGACTTTTGCGCCGCGGTCGAAACACGTCGACGGGTAGCGGATAAAGATAAGATTAGACCTTTGGCGACGCCAGCGGTCAACCTAGATATCACGCCAGAGCGCTTGGCGAGATTACAAAGGGAGGACCCATCATTAAACCCATGTTTTGGGGAAGCGCGAACCGAGAAAACGAGGAGATATAAGAACGGGTCGTCCTCCTTTATTGTTCAGGCGGGCATTTTGTTCCGTAAGTATGTAACGGTGTCCTCCATTTTAAAGCAGGTCGTTGTGCCAGCGTTGCTGATCGCAACAGTATTGCATTTGGCACATGATGTCCCATTAGCGGGTCATATGGGGATAGCTAGAACCAAAGAAAGGGTTCTTAAAAATTTTTACTGGCCATCGATCCACAGAGATGTGCAGGTCTATTGTAAGACGTGCAGTGCGTGCCAAAAGACGACGCATAAGGGTCGTACACCCCAGGCCCCTCTTCAGAAGATCCCCACGGTCTCGGAACCGTTTAAAAAGGTCTCGATAGACCTTGTTGGCCCCATTCACCCAGCGACCGATAGGGGGAATCGATTTTTCTTAACGGTCATATGTAATGCTACGAGATGGCCAGAGGCGGTTCCTCTGCGGACCATAACGTCTGAGGCAGTCGCGGAAGCGTTGTTTGCAATTTTCGCTAGGGTAGGAATACCAGAGCAAATTCTGTCTGATAGGGGCGCGCAATTTACGTCGCAGATGATGAAGGAATTGTTCCGCTTATTCAGTATACAACCCATCACTACCACCCCTTATCATCCGCAGGCTAATGGCATGTGCGAGAGATTGAACTCGACGTTAAAGTCGATGCTGCGTAAGGTAGCTGCGGATCGCCCTAAAGATTGGGATAGATATATCCCTGCGGTGTTATTCGCGTACAGAGAGGTACGGCAGGAGTCAACGGGATTCTCGCCGTTCGAAATGATGTACGGTCGTAGTCCCAGGGGCCCAACTGATGTTCTTCGGGACATGATGACGTCGCCATCATCGGGAGACGATGAGCAGATTTCGGTGTTTCAGTACCTTGTTGATTTAAGAGAAAGACTATCTTCAGCGCGCACTATAGCAGAAGAAGCTTCTGGTATCGCTTCGAAAAGAGCAAAAGACTATAAAGATAGAGGTTCCAAACTGAGAATTTTTAAGCCAGGAGACAAGGTTCTGTTGTTGTTACCTACGGACCATAATAAGTTATTGATGACATGGAAAGGTCCTTATGTTATTGAGCGAGTTGTTTCAAAGGTAGATTACGCTATCCACATTGATGGAACGAGTAAGGTTTTCCATGTTAATATGCTACAGAGATTTTATGAGAGACCACAGTATCTGTGTGCACAGACAAGACCAGAGGAGACTGTCTTCTCTATTGCTTGTACGGGGGTCGTAGACCAGTTGGACTGTGACGTAAGCGACACCGAGGCGCAGGAGGAGTTACAAATTCAATTGCCGGAGTTAACTCCGACACAAGGTTACAGGGACGTAAAAATTAACCCTGACCTTACGAGTTCAAGGAGTGGGGAACTTGAGACCCTGTTAGCGTCATTTCCGGATGTTGTTACGGATTTGCCGGGTCGCACTACGGTGATCCAGCACCAAATAAAGTTGACTTCGGATAAGCCAGTATTTCTTAGACCGTATCCGCTGCCTTTTTCTTCGAGAGATAGAGTCATAAAGGAAGTTGAGTCAATGTTGAAGTTAGATGTGATAGAACCATCAACATCGCCGTATTCATCACCCATCGTCCTCGTGAAAAAACTTGATGGATCGGTGCGGTTCTGTATTGATTTTCGAAGATTGAACACTATTACGGTAGGCGATAGGGAGCCTATTCCGTTTCAGGAGGAATTAATAGCTTCATTGGCCGGGTCCACGTGGTTTTCCAAGATAGATTTGACGAAAGGGTATTGGGAAATCCCGCTTACTGAGGAGTCTAAACAATACACGGCGTTCCAAACGCCCATTGGATTATTCCAATTTAAGGTCATGCCATTTGGGTTGGTAAACGCACCAGCGACGTTTGCACGATTAATGAGATTGGTGTTGAAGGACATACCTAATGTCGTGTCATTCTTTGATGATATAGCATGCCATACGTCGACATGGTCTGATCATATTCAGACACTAACAGTAATTTTTCAACGATTACGCCATTTTGGGTTAACTGCTAAACCCGCAAAGATGGATTTGGCATGTCCAGAGATAGTATTCTTAGGACATATTGTGGGTAGAGGTGTTCAGAGACCTGAAGAAACAAAAATTGACAAGTTAGTAGGGTTGCAAATTCCTAAAACAAAGAAACAAGTCAGAAGCTTAGACGGGATTTTAAATTATTATAGAAAGTTCATTCCAAATTTTTCCTCCTTGTCATCTTCTCTTACTGACCTTACTAAGAAGGGACAACCCGATAAGGTCCAGTGGACGTCTGAATGTCAGACATCATTTGATAATTTGGTGACAGCATTATCATCGTCACCCATTCTGATATTACCCGATTTTCGATCTAATTTTATCCTCAGAACGGAGGCGTCGGACTCTGGTGTCGGCGCTTGTCTTCTACAGGAGAAGAACGAATGTCTCCATCCTGTATGTTATGTCAGTAGGAAGTTATTGCAGAGAGAAAGAAAGTATTCTGTGATAGAGCGTGAGTGTCTTGCCATTGTCTGGTCCGTCCAGAAACTAGGACGTTATCTCATGGGACGAGAATTTTGTATCCAGACGGACCACAAGCCACTGACATTTTTGTCGAAGAATCGTTCGTCCAGCCCACGCTTGTCTAGATGGGCATTGGCTTTACAGCCGTACACCTTCGTTATTCAACCAATTCCAGGAACCAGCAATCATATCGCCGACTACCTTAGTCGAGCCTAGGGGAAGATTTCAGGAGCTTATACATCGGAGGACAGGAACATTGACAGGATCTGTGTGAATGAGTCGACTTTAAAATATTGACATTATAAATATGATACGAAGAATGGTTGATAGGTTGAGTGGTTTTTTGATTCTGTATTAAGTATTGTGATTAGTTAGCTATTCATGATGTGACACATATATGCATATTGCAGGCCATACGGATCCCCATATTTTTCCCTGATTTCGGTATTTTATATGCTAGGGGAACTGCTAGGACATTTTTCTAGTGTAGGTATTGCTCACGCTCACTCGTTGACAGTCATCTTGATGCGATTTGAAATTAATTGCATTAATTTTTTTGGGGTGGGGGATGATGTCACGAGTGGAGTGATTGCAATTAAGGGGATTGCTACAGAGCGGGTGTAGAATAAGAAGAGCTCACGACAGACGGATAGGAAAAGACGTGAAAGGGGAAGAGTAAAAATAACTCATGCAGACAAGTGGGAAAAGCGTGCGTGTATGAGTGGTGTGGAAGTCTGAATGAGGCGAAAGCGCTGGATTACTATCACTGCAAGTTAGAAGGTCCTACGGATCGGACCTGTGAATAAAAGCCCATCGGGCGGACATAAAGGGAAGCAGTCGAGAAGACTAGTGAGAGTCTTTCCAGTTATGACTGGTATGTAGAATGTCGATTGATTAATATGATTGATGTATTATATTATATTCGTCTATTACCATGATGTGAATAAGTATATGTGAGGAATGTGGAAGTCCTTGATATTGGATATAGCAATGGGCGCCACGAGCGATAGATGGAAGTGAGTTCATGGATTTGTAGCGCGAGTGAGTAGTGTGTACTCCGATGCAAGGGTGTTACCGTAAGATGTGTGGTGAGTGAAAGGTGAACTAGTGTGTGTACGTTTCATGGGTTGTAAGGAGAGGTGGAGTGAATAGAAATGGTAGGGTATTATACCAATGTAATATTATTCTTGTAGGTGTCGGGGACGGGCCGCAGAGCCACCTCGATGAGCACAGGGGATAGGCCAGCATAGGGCCGGAGGCCACACATAGGCCGGAAGTGAGGCTGTCAGTGCGGGACAGTAGAGGCACATAAAGTCGTGGCAGTCAGGCCACGGACAGGGACGTAGATATGAGAGTGAATGAGATACTATATTGTTGCCATGTTGATAGGCTAGTGAACTGATACTATGTTGTTGCCATGTTGATGGCTATGGAAATAATAATGTGTTATTGCCCTGCTGAGGTGCTAGGGGAGTGCTAAGGTGTATGACAATAGGAAGGTGATATTGAGAGACTGCGGTGCCAGTAAATTATTAATGTGCTATTAAGACCCTGAGGGGAGAGGCTGAGGCCGAAGTGCCTTTAGGAGTAACTACCGGATTGTGGATCCGAGGGAGAGTGTGTGTGAGAATAAGGCCGTTGTACGGCCGTTGATTTCAATAATATAATGTATGTGATTGCGCTATTATCTGTATAATTATGTTTAATAAATGTGTGAGTCTGATGGGCTGTTTTGTTAAGTGTTAAACTTGTTTGTTCGTGATTGTCGTCCTGTCATAAACTATTACATCTCCCAGTCTGGGATTTGTGACACTGTTGATACTGAATGTACTCTATTCTCACTGCTCCAATACACAAACCACCAATGAAATTTAATCTCTACTACTACTGCTAAAAGCTCCAGAAAATGGTATGGTGGGTGGACGGGAGGAGAACGATTTGTGCCTCCAGTTTATGTCAGGCTGTTTCTTGTCACTACTCGGTCTAATGTTAAATTGTCAAGCAATTGGAAGGGTCGGCTTAAAATGCGTGTTAAGACACACTTTGCACATGTGTGTTTTGTGTGTGTATGTAGTTTTTTTGTCTGTGGCAGAGAAAGATTGTATACACAAACGCACACGAGAAAAAAAGGGGAAAGAACTACCCAAAAACAACAAAAATGTGGGGGATAATTTGTTATGGGGGATAAAATAGGACACCGCCTACCCATTGGCAAGTATCCCCCCATCCTATTTTAACCCCGGGGATAAACTGTTATAGAGGGGGATATAAGCCCTAACCTAAATGTCAGAATCAAATGTAGTCTAAGGGAAATAACTCAATTAATACAACCTAGAGTGGGATATCAAGATTAAATACGTTGGCCTCAGAGTAAAGTTAACTTTTGTGAAAACCCAAAATATCTATTAGAGTGGCCTTAAAGAATTGTCGTCTGCTATGTCAATTTTTAACGTTTAACAAATTTGCATATAGGAAGTTAACAACCAAGTATAGAAATCTTCGTATATTGATAATAATAAGAAAACATGTATATTGGGAGCTAGTAAAGAGTTAAATAAAAGCCAGTACGGTTTAGATGAAAGATTAGCGCCCCAGTTTTACTTTTCTAAGGGGATTATATTTTTGCTTACGTCAGTGCGTAGGGATCGTGCTGCTTGCAAACCGTGCGGGCAGCACTTCTTATTCATTCCGTGCCGAGCATCCATCGGCGAAGGAGTTAGGGCTGCATATGACTGATTTGAGATCCAATGCTGTTGTCCGATGTTCCCTGGCCCCTAGCGCCAGGGGCAAATCGTGAGTAATTTGTCTGTTGATGACTCGACAATAAGTGAGGCGAAAAACATGACAGTTATCCAGTAGGAGTCTTGATGAATATACCAGGAGTGCTTGCCGGAGAATGCAAGATGCAAAATATATAGATCTAGCTGTGATTCCTAGAACTGCAACTCGTATTAATGTGTGAATCATATAATTGTAATTGAATTGTCTGGGTGAGGCTGGGAGATGCCAGCCCATCCTTGATCTATATTTAACTGTGCCGACGTCACTTCGACGGGCAAGACCTAGACCTATAAATTTGGATCTAAATATCTGAGATGACCTTATGTCTCCAGAGACTATACTAGTATACTGATTGCCATACAATAAGCAGACCAGATTTTAGAGATATATAATTATTATTTAGATAATTAGCGAGAACAGAAGTTAAATGATTTTGTAGGAAACCTAGAGCTAGAATTGTAATGACGTAATTATTGATTATGAAATTGATGCTGCTGATATTTATCATTACTAGATATTAGATCTCTAGTCGAAATTGTTAGTGAACTTAACGTAAATAAAATGTGGCCCTTCAGGCCCTATTGTTGAAATTTATCCACTCTGTTCCTTAGTAATTGACATGGTATGGAAGATAGGTGTTAAATTTAATATTACTATTAGAAATATGCAGTCGAACAACACCCCAACACAACATTATAATACCATCTATGATAACAAGTAAATGAATCCATAACACTAAACTCTTGCCAAAGTTTACTAACATTCACATTATGTTGCCATGAACGTTTTCTTCTGAAAACTTGGCGAGACTGTTAGATTAATTTTCCCTTTTACATGATTACGTAGTCAGCAAACTTCTAATCCATAGACTTAGGATTTTTGTTCATGGGACTTCCTTGTCTGTAAGGAAAACCTGAACCAGAGTTTTTGTTTCTGAGCTGAATAATGGTGGAGTCAAAATTTGACAAAAAGAAAAAGTTGTATGTCGCAAAGCCTCGCGTAAGAAATAATACCCAAACGATACAATGAAACGCAAACTAAAAGAGAAGACAGAAAATGGCCGATATTTCGGCAACAGCCTTTTCAAGAAAAAAAATGAAAAAAAAAACAGGAAAAAAAATGGAAACTTGAACAGATAAAAAAATCGAACAGTAAAAGAATTGATAGAAAATGAACAGAATCTAAACAGAATATTTCTACGTAACTGTGAGTTCTTGCTAGGACAGCAGCACAAAAGCACGTCTGCCAGTGTGTGCAGGCTCGAAGTGGCGCATTAGGTCAGTTACCAAGATGAAGGCGCAACATAGTGCCTCAGAGCACAAGACGGGGCGGGTGCGCAATATCGGGAGCCGCAGTAAAGTAAAGGAAAAGAAAGAAAAAGAGATTAGGAAAAAGAAAAAAAATATTATCACACATATATGGAATTTTCTTAGGCATTGTTGGAGATTGCTCAGTCTCAAAGCGTAGATCGGCACCTGAGTGACAAGACTTGAGTCCTACAATCTGAATGTTGTTGGATGCCTCATGGTCTGGTTGATTGAAATGGACAGAAACAGGCTTTCCGTTTTGATTCTCAATGTCACGGAGGTGCTCCCGAAACCGAGTATGAAGCTGTCGTCCCGTTTCACTAGTAATATACACCAAGTGACACCTGGCACAGCGAATAGCAAGCAAGATTACGACTATGGCAAGTGAAAATTTCCTTAACGCTGAACATCGCCAATGGGCACTCGATGGAAGTCGATTGAAGGACATGTGTGCATGTCTTACAATGAGAATTGCCACATGATTTGGTACCGCAACGGTTAATGTGAACAAGTCTACTCGGGACCAGAATGTCTTTCAAGTTTTTGGATCGCCTGTACCAGCAGAGGAGATGCTGCGTCAAGCATGTCATTGAGGCTCTGGTCAGCCCTCAAGATAGAAAGATTTCTAAGGAGCACTTGTTTAATAGGCAAAGACTGGGGGTGATATGTAAAGACGAGTTTGATGGGATTATCCTCACTCCTTTGTTTGGGAGTGAGGACATCCAGTCTACCTATATCATAGACCCTCGACCAGGTTTTGTTCAGGACATGTTTTGGATAACCTCTAAGGTGGAAAAAATCTACCATTTTCTTGCCTTCAGTGGCAAAGTCTGCATCCGACTGGCATTCGGGGTGATAGCGAAAAAGGAACGGCATCCTTACAAGAACGCGGATGAGAAGAATCATAGTGTACGTACGTGTGACTGTCCGTGACCTTGTAATGGACAGACCTATGTTGATAGTCCCGTGGGTGTCAATGAGACTTTGGTGTTCAAAAAGTTGATGGAGCCGGTAGACATATGGGAGGTGTATTTGATGGATGGATGAAAGTCATTGACGAAGGATAAGTAAGCCTCTAACTCAGATTGGGGACACAGAAGTCACACCAAAACCATCGACAATGTGTCTCGTATATATCTCTAGTTGACGGCTAGTGTAGTCCCGCTTGATGAGAGTTTCTAAGTATCCCATAAACAGGCAAGCACAGCTAGGGCTCATTTTCGTACCCTTGGCGACACCAGTGATTTGATCAAAGAATTCCCCATTGAACTCAAAAGAGTTCAGGGTGAGTACAAGTTCGGTGAGTCGGAGGAGAGTGTGGGTATTAAGATATTTGTCTGGCCTACGGTTCAGAAAATATTGAACGGCTCTCAGTCCATCAACATGAGGTATGGAAGTGTACAGAGAACTGACATCCATCAGGAAAAGAAGTTTAGTGGTGGCATCAGAGAAACAAGTTTGCTGAAATAATTATGTTAAAGGAAGGAATGGGTAAAAATCTCATTTTCCTTAGTTGTTAATAAATTTCCATAAAATTTGGGGTAGTGAATCAGACTGAAAATGTGCTTTGAAAAATATATTCAAAATATTTTAAACTTTGCGGTTGCTATG
Organism: Onchidella celtica; assembly: GCA_963931925.1. NCBI lineage: Eukaryota > Metazoa > Mollusca > Gastropoda > Systellommatophora > Onchidiidae > Onchidella > Onchidella celtica. The sequence continues at coordinate 925,151 of OZ007577.1, forward strand.
GTAACGGCGGCCGTATTGAATTTTCATTACATTTTTAAATTAATAATTCTGTGAAAACTATCGGTTGAAATGAGCTCAAATTTTGCATACAAGTCAAGAATTGGTATGCGAAGAGAGTTACAACGCCATATTTTAAATTAATCTATCCAATTGGTCAGATTCCAACGTTGAAGCAGTAGGTTACATTTTTATCCCCCAGAAAACTGACAACACAGTTTTCTAATTACTCTGCCTGAAAAAAATATCACATATAACCCAAATCGGCCGTTGTAACACCAATGTATATATATATTCAATGACAAATGTGCAAATTTTGAGGGCAATCTGTTCACTTGTTATGAAGAAATTAAGAATTGAAATTGTGAAAATGCGTTAAAAAGAGAAGGGCCGTAAGGGCTTTCTAATTGCTCTAGCTCAGAAAAAATGTCACATAAAACCCAAAATCGGCCATTGTAATATCAAAAAACATACATCCAATTACACATGTGCAAAGTTTGGGGGCAATCTGTCCACTAGTTATGGAGAAATTAAGAATTGAAATTGTAAACCCAATTTTGTCTATGTAGTCCCAGTGGTCAATATTTTGACCCGCTACTGAGCATCATTCGTGTCTTTACCATCATAATAATATGTAAATGTAGGAATTTGTGTGACAAGAGGCCGGAGTACACTATCCGGCTGTTGCCGAAATACCGGCCATTCTCTGTCTTCTCTTTTATTCTTTTAGTTTGCGTTTCATTGTATCGTTTGGGTATTATTTCTTACTCGGGGCTTTGCTACATACAACTTCTTCTTTTTGCCAAATTTTGACTTTACCTATAGCCTTGCTGAGATCCCACAGTTTTTCTGTGGTTTTTATAATGTTCTGAATAATGGTAGATCTAGTTCACAGACTGTTCTGACCAGAGTTTAGATATTATGGTGTAATAATGATTTAAACTTGGCACAATAATGTCACCGTGGCATGAAAAGTCAAAATGGTATTGTAGCAAACTTTGAAGATTCACAAGTCTACCCATCCACCCCCCCCCCCCCACACACACACACACACATCCCACCCAGACACACATGTAGAGCTAGTTCACCCCTCTCATCCCCACCTCCTTATGCACCTCTCAACTCAGATCCACAAAAAAAACAACAACAACTACTTTAGAGACATTGTTTTACAATGAAAGTTCAAGCAATAGGAGAGAAAGAGTTTCTATTTTTAGCAAATGGCTTAGATCTAGACGAAAACATTAATAGTCCAGGCATAAACCCCACTACGTTCCTGCTATAAATCTGGATGTCTGTCTAATGCAGTGTAGAACTAAAACAACAGATCGCTGGCATCTCGACATCCAGAGCAGATCTAGATCTAGTTTGTGGCGGCCGTGCATTGACTAAACAAAAACCTGCAAACGAGACAATTCTAACTAGATCTAGATCTCTCTCTATATAGGATATTATTCGTACCAGCCCCGTTCATCTGTTTTACAACATCTCCAGACAAAAGAATTACTTCCCAGCAGCTGTGTCAAACTATCGTCGACGTTCTGCAGAGCGCGCAAAGCTTGGCCGTCGCACATTTCACCAGTTTCTAACGATGGGCACGGTTCCGACACCAGTGTCGACTCCTTAGGTACAAACCCTCACCCTACGATTCCGACACCAGGACCTGGTACCGGTACCAACACTAGTACCGACACTGCAGCGACTCTCTAGTTTTTATCACGAGCGAGTGAGCGAGGGTCAATAAGTGCAGGGGAAGGGGACTTGAAGCGTGCATGTTGTGAGTGAAGTTGAGGCTCAGTCGAGGCAAGATCTGGGTAGTCAGATCACTGCAAGTTAAGAAGTCCAAGGGGACAGACGGAAGAGAGCGGTCGGGAGATCGTTGTATATTCCAGTAATGACTGGTAGGTTGAACTATGATTGATAATTATGATGATTGATGTACTATATTCGCCTATGACCATGATGTAAATAAGTTATATGTGAGGAATGTGAAAGTCATTGATTACTGTGTATAGAGATGTGCGCAATGAGCGATAGATGTAAGTTAGGACCATGGATTCGTAGCGAGTCTGAGTACGGTGTAATACGGTAGAGAAATGCAGATGTGTGGTGAGTGAAATGTGGACTGTTGTGTGTACGCTTGATGGTTCGTAATGAGTGGTGAAGTGGATAGTAATTGTATTGTGTTATAGAGATGTAATGGTATTCTTATAGGTGCCGGGGTCGGGCCGTGAGGCTACCCGTGGTGGAGAGACTAGTACCGGGGATAGGCCAGCATAAGCGAGATGCCTGGGTTGGGCAGAAGGCTACCCACAGGCCAGCCTGAGTGAAGCTGTCGCGCAGGACAGCGAGAGCACATTAGTCGTGGCAGTCTGGCCACAGACAGGGACGTTATGTATTAAGATATTAATATGCTTTTAAGATATTAATGTGCTATTAAGATATTGAGGGGAGATTGAGATACTGAGATTAGGTTGAGCAGGAGCCAGTAAGATAGGCCGCAAGTAGTACATACATTGAGGTGAGGCTGAGGCCGGAGTATATTTTAGAAAGTTATTATCGGGTTGTGGACCCGGAGATAGAATGAATGTTGGGAATAACGACCATTGGATGGTATTTGAATTGAATAATGTACTGTATGTAATTGCACGTATATCTTTATCTTTATGTATAATAAATGTGTGAGTCTGTTTGGTTGTTCTGTTAAGTGTTATACTTGTTCGTTCGTGATTGTTGTCCTGTCATAATCATTACATCTCCCAGTCTGGGATTTGTGACAGTTTTCCTTCTCATCACCACTGCATAATTTACATTTACTACCTGTAAACATTACATTACAAAGATTTTAAATATTTAGACAATTAGTTCTGCCTTCCCCAGCAACTACAGTACCTTACCAGCGCCGATTAAAGTTTGACTGTTCACCTTTGCATCATGCAAATTCTCAGGGTCAGTGCTGGAGTTTGGGTCTCGGATTCGACCCTAGGGAAGTGATGAAGTCGTGAGGTCATCACTTCCTCGAGGTCAGTGTCGACACCAGTGTCAGAACCTTTCAGTAGGGACCTATGACGTCATTGGAGTCGGGGTCGGTGTCGACTCTAACGAGAAGTTACGGTGCCGGAGCCGGGGGTCGCGACATTGATACCAGTTTCTTCTTGAGGAAGTTTTGATTGGTACAGGGCAAAGCGGATATTAGAATACTGGTATCGACTACTCATACTTATGTGCTGAAATCTAAATATTAATTGCAATACCGTTTGACCTTAATTAAGGGAAAAAGAATAAACAACCCATTGCTCTGGGGTTTGATATGTTTTGGAAAGATAACTATAACTAACCTCATAGAACTAACCAAAATAGTGAAATGTAAATTTTACATCTCACAACTTTTTGACGCGGTGGGAAAAAATGGAATTCTGAGATGGATATCTGCCGCTTTTTGATTATTTAAATTTTATTTTTATCTTGTGGGTTTTAAGTGACATTTTTGCGTTTGTAATTATAAACTTTGGGTAAATGTAACTTCATATTTGTCAATATCAATCAAAATGTGTATTTTGGGGTTCTAGTTGTATTTTACGGTGTTTTGGCATAATTTGTTTATAATAATTCTAGCAGCTGTTCTTTTTCTCCAATGGTGAAACAAAAGACAAAAAAGGCACCGCTTCAGTCGGAAAGAAATCTGCACAAATGATAGATCTTGGCGTGCGTAGGATCATCCACAATTTTCAGTGACCTATACATTAGATAGATAGAACAGTAGACCGTGTGCAATTGTGCACATTTTGGATTCTGCAGGAATTTATGACGTCATGGACTCAAAAGCTTGTGAACAGCCATTCGTGACAAAAAAAATCTCGGAGATGGAATAAGCGACACAAAGCAAACTCAAAAAGATAACTTCACCGCCATTTCAAGTCTCCAAATTAAGAAAAACAATAAAACCTCCCCAAGTCAAAAGAAAGGAACTTTCAAAAATTCACTGAAATTCGAGTCCGTATTTCAGACTGTAGGTCATGTCATAAATCCCGCCATTTTTTAAAACATCACCGAGTTTTCTGAGAGGTTAAACTGACCTTTTCTATTACAGGTGTGTATCGCTTCTTTTTCTTGCCTTTAACAATCTCACCTGTCTCTCTGTTGTGTATGTGATTATGTAGCTGTGTGTGTGCATTATGTATGTATGTCTGTGTTTTACCTGTATTCTGTCTATGTTGTAAGCTGTCAATATTTCCCCAAATTACAATCTAGGATAACATGTCAGGTACAAACAAATTGTAAACTCAGACAAATCAATTATAACTGCAACACCGTCTGTCATGATTACATTAGGATCATAAATGCCGTGCTAGGTCACGACGTCAGTGAGTTAATTTTTACGATTTTGTTGATTATAACCAGCGTAATTTGTCCTTGAGCTGTTCTCGTGAACAGTTTGTTTTGAAACACCTTTTTTCTGATAGATGGAGAAAAGGAGAGGCGAAACAGAATAAATGTATAGCTAGGAATGACAGAGCAGTTCTCGACCCCGTGATTTTGATTAACATAGATAAGGGGCGAGTAAAGGTAGTTTATTTAGACGCTTAGTTGGCGTTCGGAAATTCGTGCATAAGAGTAGAAAGCACGGGGTTTGAAGATTTTAGTAGTTAATGTTTCGCATTTTAAATTTTGTCTAGACCGTAAAATTGACCTTGATTTTGGCGCAAGGCCATGACAAGCATACATTAATATTGCAGGCTGAGCTGAAGCGACTGCACCAATCAAATGTATGAATCTGGACGGAAGGTCGAGACATAGCTTTAGTATTTAAACCCGTGCAGAGCTTAGATAGATGCCACATGTAGACAATCCATTTACGAGGTGGACGGCGATAGTCCTCAGCCAGATGACAGACATAGAGACGCAGTTGAGCAGTCCATATTGTGAGGAGTGCCATGATTTAAAGCTCCAGAGCCTAAGCTACTTGGTTTGATATAAACCCACAGCGTTTACATCCAGCGCTCTCACTCCCAGTGAGGGCCTAATGGTGAGAGTCCATACTAATTTGTAATGATGAAAGTGAACCGTTCTACTTACTTTTGAAGACAGTTTCAGAGCTACCGCCAGACAACGCATGGTTGTACAAGCATTCTCCATGGCGTGTCTAGAGGAAATGTCCATATCATAACATGTCTCATTGAATTAATAGAATTTAAACTGTTATATCAGTCGCCACGTGCACGGATTCTATTTGGCATATAACCCATATGACCTGCAAGTAGTTAGAGTGAATAAGTTAGTCTTTATAGAAAGCTGTAGTTTCATTAGTTAGATTCAGTTGCCTTTGAATTGATATTTATATTTATAATTATATTTGTTACATTAATTCCTGTAATTAAACTGCCCTACAGTTCTGCTAAAAATCAAAGCAATTGATTTATTTAGTTTTTAGAGTGCAAGTATTTTTTTTTGTGTGTTCGTCGATTGTGGGAGCGGACCTCGAAAGAGTGTCAGTCGAATTCTCCCCATCTAACCCACATCGCGACACCGTCTGTCTGGAGAAAGGTCATTATTTGTAGGTGCCAACAGCAAAACTTCACCACAGTTATTTTTTCCTATGAAACGATGTGGATTTGTTTGAACGCTCAATGTGCACTATTTGAAAGATGATATCGAGTCCATCAATTACCGAGAATTGGTCCCAAACCAGAGATTGAATATCTGGTAGAATCGCCCAGCACTATATTTGGTCAAGTTCAGGTTCACGAGTAGATCGGATGTGCCAGATTTCTTTGGCAGCTCGTTGTAAATTAATTTTAGGCAGTCGGAGAGATTGGCGCAGGTTACGAGACGATGCCGAGGGATAAATACCAATGTATACACTAGCATAAATATTGAGATTTTGTTTTTGTTGTTTGTTTGTTTCTTTAGTTTATGTTTTCAGACTTTGACTAGAAAACATGGAACAAAGGGTTTCTCGTTTAATGTGTTCGATAGTACTTTTCTAAAAGCTCATGCATTCAAATGAGAACGATTTCCTTTCTCTTCGAGTCTACTTTTTTTTTTTTTATTAAAACCACTGCTTTTTCATCTCCTAGACATAAGTCATCATTACCACAGCTACTACACACAACTTCACTACCGCTACTTCAACTATTATAGAATACAACATTTAACCATGACGCTGCTAAAATTCTAAATCCAAGAAGATGAGACGGTTTGCGCGCTCGCGGGGCGGGGAGATGCCCATGGTGCGTTGCAGGAAAATAATTATAAACACTTAATGATGCGGATTTGCCACAGCACTATTGCGACTAAACAAACAAACAAACAAAAAGAACAGGGATTGAAGTTAAAGTTATAAAATACTTGACTTCAACCAAGGTTTATAGCGATAGTTTAACAGTGAACAAAATTCAATAGATATTTCCCGTATTATTGACTTTGTAACATACGGCATTGTTCATGACTTCCAAGCATTCGCTGCTAGTGGGCGGTGCCAAATCTGTGCACGCTAAAGGCACTAGCTGTCTCATGTTATTGCATCAGGTACATTTGATGTTACTACGGGTATTTTCTAGCCTGAGCAGTTTTTCAGATGTCTATCCAGAGTCAGATATCCCCCCCCCCCCCCCAATGCCTTCCTCCGTCTTCTCCTGTCCTCCTTTCTCTCATTCTCACCTCTGCTCTCCTCCGACTACAGCGGTTGTCCTTACTTCTCAACTGATAGGGACAAGTTTGACGTGTCTTCCAGGAGCGAGCAGTTTGACTCAGTTTGACCTCACTGTTCACTGGATCTGATTGGTCAGTTTGAAATCTGTGGAGAAATGAAAAACAGTATCGATTACCATGCAAGATTGATAATGTAATTGAATTTATTTCATTGATTTCATTTTGTCTGAGGGAAAAGATTATAAAAAACTCTAAAAATTTCACCAGATTTCGGCTTTTACATTACTGAATCACACACTTTATTTTTTTTGTTTCTGTAAGTGGTTTATTTTTGAAAAATTGGGACTAATCCAATAAAAGAAATATTTTGTTTAAACTGGGACATCATTATTCTTGTTACTGACCGAGAACAAAGGAATACGTGTAATCAAATAAAACAAACAGTTGTTTAAACTGGGGCATTAAGTTACTGATAGAGAACAAAGAAATACATGTAATCCAATAAAAGAAATACTTGTTTAAACATTTTCTAGAGATCACACATTTCTTATATCCATTGATCTGTTATTGCCAGTTCCTACCTACACACCTGTGCACACTTGTGACCTGACACTTTCTGTGTATTCCTCAATCTGCTAATGTGTCAATCTATGTCTTTTGGCATAACGATTTGATACATTGTGTCAGGTGTGTGTATTTGAACATGTTCGTGCATTAATGTTAGTGGCAACAATTGATGTGGTCCATTATACATCAGACATTGATATATAACCAAAGGAGGGACACACGGACCGTCTTTCGCCTAGGTCTTGTGGATGCCGAAACTGTAATATCACACACAATTCATTACCAATTCATGTCAACTTTTATTGATATTTGTCCTATTGCATTGTATACTTTTCTCCCCGTGTTGTAGACCATATAATCTACTTCCTTTGACAATTGTATATATATTAAAATTATATCTTTATATTATTATATTATTCATTGTGATGTCAATTTGATCCACCTACGTTTTACCAACCAAAAATCGTCATCCGTCAAGATTTGTGAGATAACCCTGACTCCACAGAACACAGCTGGAGAATGACTTGAATCATTCAGTGACCTACATAATATTCTAGACTGCGCACTGCCCTTCGGTTAGCGGCAAGCAAAGTGAAACCAGTTGTGGAGCACGGCGGCCATTTTCCTAATATGGAAAAACAAATCGCTGAACTATAGAAGATGAGAAAGGTCAGATATAGGTCGACAGTTGGTAAAAGTAAAAAACAAAAAACTTGATGTTTTATTTCCACTAGAACATTTCTCCGACCATGAACTTGGCAATGAAGAACCGCATGCTGTTCAATTATTCGTTGAAGATCTTTTTTTAGAGGAGATCACAGCCATAGGCTTTTGCAAGTCTTTCAGTAAAAAAATTCGGCTTGGTAGTCCAAGTCACATGTGATTCTGAATTTTTTTAAAAGGAAACACGGAAGTAAAAATGGAACGGAACAAAGAGATGATAAGAGAAGAAAAACATTGGGGTAACAAAATGCTGCCCAGTAGACGGACAAGGACAGGCTGGGCTGTGGTAAAGGAATCAGAGAAAACACAGAAGGAAATATAAAAGACAATACACACTCTATAGAAACAGGGTTAAATTGTAGTGATTCGATTGAAGAAGAAACATTATTAAGTAAACAGAAGTCTCCCCCCCCCCCCCCTTCCCCGCTCCCAAATCTCTTTCTTCCACTTTGGCTTTTTTTCGGATTTTTATGACATTCTTACTATTGTCTACTAAAAAGTCCAGGTTTGTTTATTTTAATTCTCTCCTCCCTTTTTCTATTTAAAACTGTCCATTGATGATGCAGCTTTTCAACCTTCAGCAACCTCATCCTGACATAAAATGACACAATCAATTTGAATAATTGAACACATCACACATATTTTAGGCTTCAGTCAAATCTTCCGCTGGAATAATTATAATAATGGATGTATTAAATTGATAGATAGATAGATAGATAGATAGATAGATAGATAGATAGATAGATAGATAGATAGATAGATTAGATAGATTAGATAGATAGATAGATAGATAGATAGATAGAGAGAGAGAGAGAGAGAGAGAGAGAGAGAGAGAGAGAGAGAGAGAGAGAGAGAGAGAGAGAGAGAGAGAGAGAGATAGATAGATAGATAGATAGATAGATAGATAGATAGATAGATAGATAGATAGATAGATAGATAGATAGATAGATAGATAGATAGATAGATAGATAGATAGATAGATAGATAGATAGATAGATAGATAGATAGATAGATAGATAGATAGATAGTGTCAAAATTGGGCAAAAAGAAAAAGTTGTATGTAGCGAAACCCTGCGTGAGAAATAAAACCCAAACGATTCAAAGCAAACTAAAGAGAAAGACAGAAAATGCACGAAATTTTCGGCTTTCGCCCTTTTCAAGTGAAAAAAAACACCAAAAAACAATCGAACAATAAAAGATTTCAACAGGAAATGTATAGAACCGAAGCGAAACAGGATATGTTACTTATCTGCGAGTCCTTGCTTCGTTAGCAGCACCAAACATGTCCGTCTGCCAAATGCATGGAAACTCATGAACTTTAATAAGCTAGAAAAAATAGGCTTTTTGTATATGTTCGTCAGTGCAGACTTCCCTCCCCTCAGTACTTACTTTTTACTGTCTTCTATATTTTATTCATTTACAATTCTTTAAATAATTCAGAAAAAACAACAACAAACAACTCTTTCGCTTGTTCTGTAAACATTACAAGTTTACCTCAGTTTCTTTTTGGCCGGAGTTGTCCTCCGTGTCACATCAGCCATCCGTTTCATGTCTCCTTTGTTATCCTTGAGGCTTTTACTCGTGGAGTTTGTAGAAGTCAGTTTCTTCAGAACATTTTCCTCTCTCTTAGTTAACTTGGCACTGAGAAAAAATTGGCAGTATGAAATGCAGACAAACTTATCAACTGCCATCTTCAGATTATGTAAACTAATCTAAATTTCTTTCACATTCTTATACTCCAAGGAAAATCATTTTGTCATAAAACAACAACAACAACAACAACAGCAACAAACAACTAAAACAATTGTCAGTCCCACAGCAACTGACAGTTTTACGACCATACAGTAATACAGAGCAGGTCTAGTGGCATCCAAGTGCTCACAGTAATGTGGTGGTGACACACTATCTTAATGTATCTAATTCATATTTCAAGTTGTACCTGGTGGGGCTCATCAAACCCAAATAGAGAAACACTGCTGAAAACTACCCATTCTTTTCTCAGGAGATCAGTTGAAACTAAACGTCTCAGACAGAAAGAAACTGCTGAAAACTACCCATTCTTTTCTGAGGGGATCAGCTGAAAGTAAACTTCTTAGACACAGAAAAACTGCTGAAAATTACCCATTCTTTTCTCAGGGGATCAGCTGAAACTGAACTTCTCAGACACAGAAAAACTGCTGAAAATTACCCATTCTTTTCTCAGGAGATCAGTCGAAACTAAACTTCTTAGACACAGAAAAACTGCTGAAAATTACCCATTCTTTTCTCAGGGGATCAGCTGAAACTAAACTTCTCAGACACAGAAAAACTGCTGAAAACTACCCATTCTTTTCTCAGAGGATCAGTTGAAACTAAACTTCTCAGACACAGAAAAACGGCTGAAAACTACCCATTCTTTTCTCAGAGGATCAGTTGAAACTAAACTTCTCAGACACAGAAAAACGGCTGAAAATTACCCATTCTTTTCTCAGAGGATCAGTTGAAACTAAACTTCTCAGACACAGAAAAACTGCTGAAAATTACCCATTCTTTTCTCAGGAGATCAGTTGAAACTAAACTTCTCAGACACAGAAAAACTGCTGAAAATTACCCATTCTTTTCTCAGAGGATCAGTTGAAACTAAACTTCTCAGACACAGAAAAACGGCTGAAAACTACCCATTCTTTTCTCAGGGGATCAGTTGAAACTGAACTTCTCAGACAAAAAAAAAACTGCTGAAAACTACCCATTCTTTTCTCAGGGGATCAGTTGAAACTAAACTTTTCAGACACAGAAAAACTGCTGAAAATTACCCATTCTTTTCTCAGGAGATCAGTTGAAACTAAACTTCTCAGACACAGAAAAACGGCTGAAAACTACTCATTCTTTTCTCAGAGGATCAGTCGAAACTAAACTTCTCAGACACAGAAAAACTGCTGAAACCTACCCATTCTTTTCTCAGAGGATCAGTTGAAACTAAACTTCTCAGACACAGAAAAACGGCTGAAAACTACCCATTCTTTTCTCAGAGGATCAAATGAAACTAAACTTCTCAGACACAGAAAAATTGCTGAAAATTACCCATTCTTTTCTCAGGGGATCAGTTGAAACTAAACGTCCCAGACAGAAAAAAAACAACAACCCAGCTGAACACCACCAATTCATACCTCGTGAAGCCTGGCACAGTTATAGGCAGTGGGACCAAAATCCTAGCTAGTCTCTAAAGTAAAGTTCGTTACGCACCCCCTAGGGAAAATCTAGGTATGGTTTTAATATGTTCCCAGTAACCATCTTTGACTAAAAATCAAATGTTGTCATCCGTAACTGTGCACATTATATTAGGGGGGCCAACTTGCTCTATCTCTTCAAATAAGCGTTGAACCATGCACTAAAAAATATACTCTTGTTTGTTGTATTTTCATTTAAAGTGATCCCCTGGGCGTAAGAAACTGCCGGATATATTTGGCTAAAGGGTGGCAATACGTATGTAGACGCGATTTTGTCCCCAATTCTATTTAGATAATATAGCTCAATTTTAACGGGGGTGGCATAAGAAAATATTCACTACTTTCTCGGTTTTCTACCAAAAGCTTTGATACTCTACACACTTACTCTCAGATAGACAGGCCAGGAATTGAAAGCTTCAAATGTTTTATTTGTTCATTATTCTGCATATCATGGGTCCAGAACTCTGTACACATAAAAAAATCTGAAAATTTCGAATAAATCATTTCGGATCCATGTTTATAGTGACTAATATGGTACTATCTAAATATTTTTACCACAGATGTCTTAGAAAGATGCTACAGACATTTTTTAATTTGCTAATTGTAACAATTAATCCCATAAAAATATAAATTTAGAATTTCCAAACGTCGTAACATTTTTTGTATACAAGAATCATAGCACTCATTTCTCCAGCTCCGCCATTCTGAGTACTAAGAACAACCAATACCACTGTAATAAATTTCTGTAGTTTTACCAATCTGTTACCCAAAATTTTCCTTTTGGATGCTCTCTGTGCTGTTGTTACCTCTTAACAACAAATTGTTCTCAAATTGAAGCAATATAGTTCGAGTGTGGCTTATATGTAAGGCTATCTGAGCTAGCGATTGGACGTATGGAAAAATTTTATTGCTGAATTAGGTTGTCATATAGTTACTGATCTCGGTTCAGTTTGATGCCAAATGATGCCAGCCGAGTTTTTTTTTAATGAGAAGCCAAAATGTTTCGCTATCATCAGTAACAATGCCTTCGCAAGCACCGATCCTAGGTACCCACGGTACTGCAACACCAGCGATCCTTTGATGTTCTATCTTGTGACGTCACAATATCGATGCCGAATATCGATGATCCTGCACCCGATACTGTTCGATCTTGGGAAATATTGAATGAGCTACAATTCCAGCTGACAGGAGGGCGGTAAACTAACTGACCAGCCTGCGGCGAGCTGGGCACTGAGATCAGTCGTCAAAGACCTCTTGAGATCAGGATTCACCACCAAATTCACTAAATTCGCAAGATGGTGGACCCTAGACATGCGTGAACAGGAAACTGTGAAATCAACGAACAAATCGTGGACAAATGGTTTCGCAGTGACTGCCCATCATGACTCTTTTTGTACTGGCAGAGAAGGGGGATGGGGAGAAAGGGAGGAAGATGACTGGCCTTTTCATTTGATGTTGCCATATTTTTTGGCAAAAGATCACAACAGCCACGTACACTGCAGACTGTATTACCTGCCTTTCCTACAGGGCTTCATCCTGTCCTCGTTAGGAGGTTTCTTTCCAGTAGACATGCTGTGCATCGCAAATTGGTGTGTGGCATAGCATTTGGTCAGATCTTTTCACTGAAGCGACCTAAATGCCCCCCCCCCCCCACACCTCCCCGTTTCCCAAAGCTTCAGCAGAAAACTGATAAACCTATCGGTGACAAAGTTATGTAACCACATATGAAACTGCATAAGTGCAAGGGACAGATTTACAAGAGGGAGAAAAAAAAAATTCTTCAAATGCATTGCTTATCTTCTTACGTTTTTAACTGCAATATTTGAAAGATTGTACTTTTCCTTCATCACTAGAACAAAAAAATGAAATTTTTGCATAGAGTGTGTAAAATATTGGGCAAAAGAGAGTTGTCATCTGAAGTTGTGAGAACACATTATTGTGCGATTCACGGTAGGGCCAGGGATAACCTTCCACTCTTGAGCTAAATATTGAACCTGAATTCAACTGTGCACGCGTTTGTAACCTAACAGAGACTTTGTTCCCATTACAACTCACTCACTGTCGTCATCTCTCTTTAGTCAAATGGTGGAAATGCAATCTACCAGCAAAGTGTGTAAGATTTCTACTGAAAATTTCACCATAGGGTTTCAGATGCAGACATCCATGTTGCCTGTGGACCCATGCCACGACAAGTTTCCCCAAACAAAGTGTCTGACTTTATCACTTCAGCGGTGAAGGGACTTATCCTTCGTGATGAGAATGCTCGTATTCTGAATGTGGTTTTCGACCAGTGTTTCAAACTAAGTAGAAAGTCCTGCTGCATACCCCCCCCCCCTCCCCACCCCATCCAGAGAGGACACACTTGTCTTTTTTATTAACACTACGAAGAACCGTCGCGTTCCCATCAGACCCTTGTTCTCACTGTTGCTACGTAAGAAAAACAAACCAGACGGATGACTATCAGCCAGGTGAGGTCTCTGTAGCATTCAGTTAATACACATCGCAATGTCACAGGCCCAGACCCACAACCAGTACAATTGGGAGGTGGAATTCAGCACACATCTATCAATCACGAGAAAGCTGGTGTTATTGTGGTATATCACATGATTCAGGAAATCAGTGATGGGCATCATAACCTTAAAGTCAACTCAGACGACATAGACGTACTGCCATATCTCGCTAACACCCTGCACGTTGAAATGCATAGAAGTCTGGTCAATATAGTATCTTTCATGAAAGTATTATTGCCAACCAGTAATGTCATGTCCGTTAATATTGTTTGTCAGCATCCCCGAAGCCATCATGCTGAACATCTTTGCAATCCAGGTCCTCACTGGGCGGGACACTGTTTACTCGTTTGCTGTCACTGGAAACACTACAGTTCTTACCAAGTTAAAAATGTAATGTTCTCTGTCTTCCAAGAGTTGGGAACACGTATTAAACAGAGGAAGAAATCATAGAATTCTGCTTCACTTCATAGCTTCGCTGCATCGACGGGCGCCGGGGACATTCTTGAGGAAAATGCATCTTTTCAGCACGAAAATTGCAGCCAAGAGGTATGCCACAATAAAGCTCCTCAGCTTTTGACCATCTGTGAACAGCATCAGACACAATGTCTGGACGTTCAGCAGCAGAAGTTACCGTGGAAAGTTGCCGGTGGCTCATTTCCAAACTTCAACCCTCTGCATTGTGACGACATGGTATGTGGAGATGCAGCTGAGAGCACCAAAAAGGCTCTTAACCTGTTTAGATGCAGTTGCAAAACGAGCTGCAGCACAAGCTAATGTACTGTCCTGTATTCAGTTGTGCAAACGAAAGGAGACAACCTCTATAGCAATACTGTTAGGGATGTGGCAGCTGAGACGAATCCAGCTGGAGAGAACTAAAAACCAGTTTCCTACCTCATCGGTGAATTGGATGTGAATCACCTAAAAATGAGAATTCTCCCATTGAAGTTACTATGGTTGAAGTAATGGAGCATTGGTGAAAAGGTGATGACAATGAAAGAAACAATGAAAGAATGTCATTAATGACCTGAATTACACATCTATTGATACGGTGGTGATTAGTTTGTAGGTGTCTTTGGAGACAAAATGCACCTGCATCACCCCTCACCCATTCAACAATGGTTTTGTTCGAATTAAGATTAAACAATATTGGCACCATGTGTGTATGTCTATTTTTATATGCTTCTGTTTGTTTTTACAAACTCGATTATTTCCAACTGTAAAAAAAACAACCCACTGTGGAAGTTGTTCTCAACTGTAATGTGAAGGACACCGGACCTTTTCAGTGGCGGCTATCTTGGAGTTCGTCATTTATTGAAAAACGTTCAAATTCCCACAGGTGGCATCGATTGGATCTAGAACCTGAATTTCATTTTCATTCAAATCTAGCGGAAACTTTCAATATACACCCAGTTAAGAAACAGGGTATACTTAGGCCACGCTAAGACTGATAGTTTGTTGGAGGTTGTCTGCAGATCGCACTGGACAGCACAGAGAGGTTTGTTATTTGACTTGTTTCTCAAGCCCTAATATATTGTTTCCACAGCACATTCCGATATAATTCAAAATGAATGAACCTGGCTTGAACTGCGGTAATGAAACAACTAACTCTTGGTAGCAATATTATACACATATCTCAGCATCAACAACAGACGTAACGTACTATTACTAACATTTCTAAATATGTGAAGCAGTTCAGAGCGGATCCTCCAAATAGACGTATTACTGTAACTGCTATTATTAATAATTTGATCCTCAAATTGTTGTATTATGTTTTTCAAAAATTTCTATGGGTACTTGTCTATGATAATAGGCAGTAAAGTTCAACCTTGGCCACCCGGTATATTTTATAAGATTTTAAAAAATATTGGACTCGCAATGTTTAGCGATATAAGGGGTATAGTTTTGATTTTGTCCAATAGATTTCTTGTAATAAACACAAATCAGCACGAATAACGTTCATGTGGTAGGAAATTGAATTCTTTTTAATTTGATGTATACTAAGCATGGGTATCTCTTCAATATTTGGCTTGGTACAACTTTATTACTGTCATTTTGGCTGAAAAGAGCGCAAATCTGTAACGTCACGTGGGGGGTGCTTTTGACAAATTTCTTGGCGTTGCCACCCTTTATCTCATTATATCCGGCATTTTCAGTATCCCAGAGTGGTTCTCCTAACATTTATAGCAAAATCAGGAGTATATATGTTTGTGCAAGGTTTCCAGCCATTTGACGGCTTGGCCCCCCTACTATTAATAACTTATTCTTAAAAAATAACAATGTTTATTGCTATGTAACATCTGTATTTTTGCATTTTTGTTTCGTTTTACATAATTATATATTTCACAAAATCTCCACCTTTGAACGCAAAACTGGCAAAAGGCTTTTTTATTAGACCACCTATACTAACCCAATTTTACATGTTCATTTCAAATACGGGGGAGGGTGCACGGAAGTTTTTATTATTTTGATTAGTTTGGTTCATGAATTTATGGAAAATGCGTTGTTTCATCGTGCTGCCATTTTCATCCTCCATCTTGCCTCCATTCTGTTATAGTACAGTGCAGGTCATAAAAAGTAACCATATCAAGCTTGTTGCGCAGTGTCCTGGCGCGCATGAGTTCTAGATCTAGATCATGCTTCTAAATGAAAACCCTTGCTAATGAACCTTCTGTAGTGTCTAAATATGACCACAAACCTAATGATTCTCGAAATTTCATCCAACTTTTCAAAGAAAACTGAATTATATTGTTATTTACGTCTTTCTTAGTGCGCATACAGCATTCCATCATGGAGGCAGCTATTTTGGATTTCGCGGCGAAAGGCTCAATTTCATTGGTTGATTAGAATAGCATTGTTTAAATGGCAAACTCAATTCGCATCATTAATTATTATTTATTGGCACACTTTACATACAAATTGTACAAAAATGTGCAAGACTTGAAATGACAACATTGGTTTTTTGTGAAGGGGAGATGCATAAGAGCCTGCATGCAAAAAATCAGCTTATCCCCTGAGGTGCGTAACGGAATGACAAGCTACAAGTTTGGTCCCACGGCTTATTATTACGATAGAGTGCTTTTTAGGGGTTCTAGGTCTGGCAAGACTAATAGAGTACATACAAGGATTTATATCAAAATGATGGTCAATGGTCACTCATCATGTTGGTATTAACAATATTTTCCTTAGTATTTCAGGAGAAAAGTCCAAATTTCAAGAAATAAAATGAACTTTTCTGCAAAGTTCTGTCAAACACAAAACATGGTGCCCTGGGTCTGACAGACCCATTGGCCTAGAATAGGGTTAAAGTTTCTGGTGCTCATCAAATGAGGATTCTCAGCTTAGGCTTAAAGGTTACCTTTTTGTCAATTGACTCTGTTTTTTGACTGATTGTTGGCTCTTACTTGCAGCTGTTTGTCTTCTTGTGACATAGGCTAATCTGAAATACAGAGTATCAGTGTTGCCAATGCTTTCATGATAAATTTTGCCTCTGTTGGCAAACAATATTCTGTCAGCTCATTAGAACAGTAAAACTAGAAATGCACGTAATTTGTCTCAATTTTGCATATATAGCTTAGGATGACTGTAAAAATGCAATTCAATGTACTTGCATAATGTTTACTAGAAAAGGAAAGATAATCCTTAGGTTATGTTCCATGAATTGCAACTGTACAGAATTAAACACAACTGTAACTGAAAGACAGCATGTATTACTTTATACATGTACATTGTCATGTATTCTCAGATGATTTGAATCTGACAAACTGATAGAACGCAATGCTTACTTGCTCAAGTCAGTACCACTAACCGTTGGGGAAGAAGAATATTCTGATATTGAAAGGCCTCCCTACACTGCCAGCCTAAGATACGCATGGTTATGATAAAATGGTTGTTTTGAAATTATGCAAAGCCAGCACACGGCTCAAGTCACCTCTTCTGAGTTGAATGTCTTCTCTTGCACGTTTGCTCCGACATTCCTGAATTTGACCTCAAATTTGGTTTTCTGTCCATTTTGCCTTTAGTATCCTGTAAAGTTTGAAAGAAAGAAGTGTAAAGTTTTATGTTTATCAGTTACATTTATTGGCAATATAATTTATTTTCCATTCTCTTAATGATGTCACACAATCTCAAATTTCCTTACCTGACTCAGACTTGATAAATGAAAGTTGTCAAGGGTATGTTCAATGGATTACTGGAAATGTTATACATTCTTCTGAGCTTTTCTACAAAGTAAAAAAATCCTTCAGATATGGACAATGCAGAGAAATATTCTGTGACGGCTTTATTTGAAATGTTACAGAAGAACACATGATTTATGGTTGATACGGATGTACATGTACCAAAAATCTTCAAGCGGTTGAAATAGGAAATGAACTTCTTGACTTAAAGGGGGAGGTTTGGTAATTCCCATAAAGTGAGAACCAGTACAATGTTACAGCATGTACATTTTCTCTCCTTCAAAGTTGGACATAAGTGATGAAAACAACGAAAGACAAACTTGAGTTACCTCCTGTTCAGAGAGGCAGTTTCCAAACCTTTCTCAGCCAAGCAGACACCTGGGAGATTCTGTTTCTTTTCCCATTCTGAGGATCATAATAGATCATTAAAATAAACTATAACAACAAATTATTTAAGAACAGCACAGCAGAGAAACATTCCCGGTGTCTAAACACAATTGATGCAAACCTTTCATTGTTACAACTGGAAGCAAAATTCCCACTGACATTTTCTGTAACAAAAGGCGAAGATTTGGCCCAGGTACATTTCCTCCAGTGATGGTTTAGTACAGCGGTTTCAACAATAGAAATAACCTACTGACATGTTCTGTAGCAAAAGACGAAGATTTGGCCCAGGTACATTTCCTCCAGTGATGGTTTAGTACAGCCGTTTCAACTATAGAAATAACCTACTGACATGTTCTGTCCCTGACCTGAACAGATGTTGACTGACCTCCCAAACTGAATTATAAACTGTTGAGGTGACCGAAAGATGATGGAAACTTTACATACAGGATTTTGCTATCACATTCACATACATGTATCATACATTGCACACACATACATAAATACACATAGACATTGCGCACACACTCACATAGATTCTGATTTCATCCAATCTAAATGTCTTGTATACAACTCCATGTAATGATGGTCACATTGTTACAGCCAAACTGTTCTGTCAAAGCTTGAACACCGAATGGGAAATCCAACTTTTAAACAAATGACGTCAGTAAAGGGATTTCCCGATACTATTGCTAATTAAGGGATGACGAAATACGTCAAGTTTTTAAAACGCCCTCTGTCGGTCAAGACTGGCTTATTCTGTGTGCATGCCCGAGTGTGTGTGTGTGTGTGTGTGAGAGAGAGAGAAAGAGAGAGAGGGAGAAATGTGACAATGTAAAAATTCCACCCTATCCAGATTTGACTGATTTCCTGACTGATACCATCACTGACATATTTTGACAAAAAGCCTTTTTCGATTTTAGGGAGAATTTTTTTTATTTCATACTAATAATTTTGGCTAAGGTTCCACACCCCAAGGTCTATGCTTACAATAATTATTTCTACGTGAAAACTGGCAAATTTTAAAATACATTGTAAATGTGAACATCGGTATGTCTTATTTTTCAAACAGTCCTCGACTGGGAGAATGGTTTACATTGTCTAGTTCTCGGCCAGCATCTTGTCTGCTGAATTTATTGAATGTAGAATGATATACAGACAGACAGAGATAGGGCAAGAGACAGAAAGAGTGAGAGAGAGACAGAGAGAGAGAGAGAGGCAGAGAGAGAGAGTGAGGCAGAGAGAGAGAGGCAGAGAGAGAGAGAGAGGCAGAGAGAGAGAGAGAGAGAGGCAGAGAGAGAGAGAGAGAGAGACAGAGACAGAGAGAGAGAGGCAGAGAGAGAGAGAGAGGCAGAGAGAGAGGCAGAGAGAGAGAGGCAGGGAGAGAGAGGCAGAGACAGAGAGAGAGAGGCAGACAGAGAGAGAGAGAGAGAGAAAGATACACGCCCATATAAACCATGAAGAGAGAAATCCCCCCCCCCACACACACACAGAAAATGACGTCACTGGTGTCCTGTTATCTTTCAACGAAAGGAAAATGAAAGATATATGTGGTATGTGGTATTTTGGCATTCAGTACTTTGTCTTAAAGGAGCGTAGGAGCGTGTTCCAATCACAGTGCTTAACTGTGAGCGACAGTTAGACTGACCCGCCCCCAAGACCGTGGGAGGATGGGAAAGAATCGTATAAAACCCCGGGTCTGTCAAGCCCCAAGCACTGCGTCTCTTCCCCCAGTCGAGAGCAGGTGTGTGTGTTATTGAATAAACGTCTTTTGTGCCCTACAATAGACTTATATTCTTCTTTGACAGGTACGTGCTCTTTAATGCTTATAATACTGTTCTTGCTGATTTTAAGATGAGAATATCAGATGCTATCAGATATTTACGATGAGTGTAACTCTGTAAGCAATAGATGTATTTTCCTCATAAGTATATTAGACTCTGGAAGTTATGAAAGAGTTCTGTGGTTATGCTGTTTATATTGTTTCAGATACATGTGCTGAAATGCCGTATACTATTATTAGCCTAACCGAGCAGAGTGTTTGCTCACAAATGTTATGTTAGATCGACGACCACGATTTGGTGCGTACTGAATGTTTAGAAGTTTTTTGGATAATATTGTTCTCTCTTTCTCTCTCTCTAACATCGCACATCTCATGTTGTTTTTATTATCTTCACTCTTGATTTATTTATTATTATTATTATTATGCTAGTCGTGTTAACTATGCCAGGTGACATTACTTATATTTTGTCTTGTTGTTAATTGGTATACTGTTACACGACTGCGTCTCTTCCCCCAGTCGAGAGCAGGTGTGTGTGTTATTGAATAAACGTCTTTTGTGCCCTACAAGAGACTTATATTCTTCTTTGACGGTGTGAGCAGTTTTACCGCCCTGGCACGAACCGAGTGAAAGTTGTGGCCTAACCAGCCGCAGTAACAAGAGTGAAACACACATGAATGGTTCATCTACACCATATCTACACTTCACCCTAACACCATCTTGTTACATATATACGTTAAGCTGATACTTGCTTTACACTACACAATAAAATCCGTATTTGTAGTAGATACATGTAACTGAAAATGTTTTCACTAACCTGCTTAGGCCGACAGCAACTGTTAGATCAGGCAGACTTGGTCACCATAATGGACGACAATGTGCCAACAAAATTAACTTCAACTAAAAATCACCAGCCCTGGATTTCGACTCTAACTAAGCGTCTTATACGCAAGAAACATAGATGGTATAGCAAAGCAAGATCTTGTAATTCAGAAAGGGCCTGGAAGAAATATAAAGAAATAAAAAGGACTTCACAGAGAGAATGTAGAAAAGCGCATACCACCTTTGTTAAATCAATGATAGAAGAAGACAAAGATAATAATAATAATAATAATATATTGCATTTATATAGCGCCCAACCCCGTCGATGACAAGCTCTGGGCGCTTTAACAAACTCTTACACACACACACACACACACACGCATACACAAAAGAAATTCAAAAATATTTACCATTGTTGCTGCCGAAAAACACCTAGCCTAGTTTGTCTGAAAGAAATGGGTCTTCAGATGGCGTTTGAAAGAACCAATGTCATTAATTTCCCTGGTTGTCTTTGGAAGAGTGTTCCAGATGGTAGGGCCAAGAAATGAAAAGGACTTTTCTCCTACAGTGGACAGATTCATTTTAGGTACTTTCAATTTTGTAGTGTCAGATGATGATCTTAGTTGACGAGATGGAACATAGTAATCAGTTAAATCAACTAGGTACGATGGAGCAGTATTATTGACACATTTGTGACAAATGGATGACAATTTGTACATTATTCTTTTCTCGACTGGCAGCCAGTGCAAACTCTGCAGAAGTGGCAGTGCTGAATCTCTTTTCTTTTTCTTCAAAACAAGTCTCGCTGCATTGTTTTGAGCAATTTGGAGTTTTCTAATATTTTTTTGTGAAATTCCAGCCAAAAGGGAGTTGCAATAGTCAAGCTTTGAAAGTATAAAAGAATTTACTAAAACAGCCGCAGTTTCAGTTGAAATAAGATGTCTGATTTTACCAATTTTCCAGATTTCCATGTATAGAATACGAATGAGGTGACTAACCTGAGATGACATAGAAAGATTTGAATCAATGTAAACCCCTAGGTTTTTTACTTTTTTTGAAATTTCTATTGAATTAGTGCCAATTATCATCTCAGTTCTGTCCACTTCTTGCAGAACCCGCTCACGGCCTAATAAAATAACCTCAGTTTTATCCTCATTTAGTGCCAGTTTGTTTTGGTTCATCCAGCTTTTAATTTCTGTTATACAGTTTCCAGCCTGCTGCAGAAGGCTGTCAACATCGCATGGCAAGGCAGAACTGTAGAGCTGGGTATCATCAGCATAGAAATGATATTGTAAATTAAATTTCTTTATTTCATGTACAAGTGGAATAGTATAGATAGTAAACAAAATAGGACCAAGCACTGAGCCTTGTGGTACGCCATACTGAAGCGCATAAGAAAAAGATCTTATTTTGTTGGTTACAACAAATTGGTGGCGATTTGACAGGTAAGATTCGACCCATTTAAGGGCGACCCCTTAAAGTACTGTTAAGTACTTCGAGTGACAAACAAAATTAACACCATCAGTTTTGATTATACTATCCACAACTTCAAATTAGAGGAAACAGAAACAGCTACTTATCTTGGCATAGTTATTGATAGGAAACTTAGATGGAAACAACAGTATAGCACAATTAGTCGTAAGGCAAATGGAGTAATAGCTTTTTTAAGGAGAAATATCTCAAACTGTCCCATGGATGTTAAAGATAAATGTTATAAGACCCTTGTTAGACCAATACTCGAATATGGATGTAGCATCTGGGACCCCCATTGTAGAAGTCACATAGATTATCTAGAAAAGATACAGAAAAGAGCAGCCAGATTCGTGACAAACAACTATAAATTTGAGGAGGGCAACACCAAGATTAATATGCAAAAACTTGGCTGGATGCCTTTAGAGGAGAGGCGGGCAAGAAATAAAATTACCAGCTTCTTTAAAGGTAGATGCGGTCTGATGGATATACCCATGGAACACATTGGGATTAATTTTAGTAAGACTAGGCGGAATAGCCAGACCTATGCCATACCATCGTCCAGTGTTGACGGCCACTTATATTCTTTTTATCCGAGCACGTTGAGGCCGTGGAACTCTTTGCCGGAGGACCTAAAATTGTGCAGTAGCCTAGACTCTTTTAAGACAAAATTAGAAAAGCACACGTTGAGAGCTAGCTACTGAACAGGCTGCATAGATATACTTATAAACCCAGTGATAAGATTGGTTGATCTGCTCATGGCCACAATCAAGTGTTTTTATAAGTTTTTATAAATCTAATCGACTCCCGCTTCTTACACCCTTATATGTATATAAATTTTTAACTCCCAGGGACACGGGCCGAGTCGATTTTTATTGCGCACTGGTGAGATACTCAAATCTGAGAAAACCAGTTTTAATGCGCACTGGTGAGATACTCAAACCTGAGAAAACCAGTTTTAATGCGCACTGGTGAGATACTCAAATCTGAGAAAACCAGTTTTAATGCGCACTGGTGAGATACTCAAATCTGAGAAAACCAGTTTTAATGCGCACTGGTGAGATACTCAAATCTGAGAAAACCAGTTTTAATGCGCACTGGTGAGATACTCAAATCTGAGAAAACCAGTTTTAATGCGCACTGGTGAGATACTCAAATCTGAGAAAACCAGTTTTAAGGAAGAAGAAGAAGAAGACAACATGACAATTTGGGTACGTTTTATGCGAATGAACACAGAAACTGCACAGCCAAGATCGCCACGTAAGAAGGACAGCGGGATTTCCCGCTGGCAATTGGCATTCCCGATGTTTTGACTAATCACAAGCGCAGGGACAGGTTGTACTTTTATTAGACACGTACGAAACAGATCCGCAGTCGTTAGTTGTTGTTGTTGTTTTTTTAAGGCGGGAAAAAAGGGGTGGGGAAAGGAGGTGGGGGGGGGGGGCTGGTATGATCAATTAAGTCAATAAGGAATTATGTCATGCCGATATTTTCTCGAAGGCCACGCTTATTCGCAGACGTCTGCGAATATCAGAATCTTATTCGCAGTCGGATTTTTAGTTTTGTGATTTTTATTTAGGGAGAGCTCCTGAATATACTGAAATGCCTGTTTATACTGGCAGGTTTTAGGAATAGGAAAAAGAAAAGGAAATCTAGCGGAAAGCCTGTCGCGTTTACACTGTTCCGAAATCGGAATGGAATCCGACCCTTTCCTAATTCCATTCTGATTTCCCCCGGAAAAACGAGAATAGGACCATTCCTATTTCATTCCTATTTCTTAAAGGTTATGCGTCACGTGACAACTCCTCGGTGTAAAATGGCGTTCTGTCGAGCTATCGATGAAACTATTCCAAAAACCTACCCTACCAGAAGTAAACTCGCCTGCCGAATTGGGGGTGGGGGGTGGGGGGGGGGGCTGGTCACGAGGCTCCGAAAGATCTGACCTTTGGGGGGGGGGGGCACTTTTTTTCTGCATTTTCTCCCACTGATCATCGTTGCTTTGCTCCAGAGCATAAAATTGTGACTAGGATTCTATTTTATATATAAACAAAACTTTTTTAGATGAATTATTAGCCAATTTTGTCGGGTGTGAAATCACAGAGAAACCCAGACAGAGTAAATAAAAATGAACTAAATTTCCATGCAAACAAAAAAAGTAATAAAACAAAACATGACAAATAGCTGACGCAGAAGACCCCCAAAAATATATTTTCAGTAAATAGCCTACAGAATAGATCCAGGTTACCGTGGACAGAGATAAGCTGTTCAGTTCACACTGACTAAAAGAAATCATTAATATTTACATGTTTAAAAGTTGATTTTTACATTTTTATTTCTGTCCCGTTCAATGAACAGAAAAAGTAAAATGAACAGGAAAAAAGTAATCTGGAGGACACCAGAAACATTGATCAATTTCCCCACGACATCAATATTGAAAAAAAAAAAATCATTCCTAAAAATGCGCAGTCCTAGGTTTAAAAACAAACTTCGGCGTGGGATTGAACCCAAGACGGACCGGCCCCATAGTCTCCCACTGATAATCGCAGATAGCCATTGCGTCATCGCAGACTGTGGAATGTGGGAGGAACTTTTCCATAGTAGACATCACAAAACCAAGACCCCCCCCCCCCCCCCAATCTGCGAATAAGATTGAAACTCAGACCACTGAGAACAAGCACTTCGTTTCTCAATTTTACCCAAACATTTTTATGCATGACAGAATCATTCAGACAAAACAATATCAACTTATCATCATGTAGTAGTAGTGGTAGTTGTCCTAGTTATAGTGTTGGTGGTGGTGGTGGTGGTACTCGTGGTAGTGCTAGAAGTAGTATTACAATCTGCCTTATGAACTCTCCAATCTAAACTTGGCCCCACCTGTAGCACCGGTACCGTACAATAGCAGTAGTACATGTTACAACACAAACACTAACAGTACTGTACTGTAGACAGGCTTTGAGTTCCACTCTGACCTTTTACACAACACACAAGGAGATCTGCAAACATCACACACAGATCATACATAGATCTATACATATTCCCAACTGCCCACACACACACACATACACACAGTACACTCACAAGATGTCATCCTTGACTGACACGTCGCCTCTATGAAACGAGAAGTTTCAGATCTTATGAATTAAAAAGTTCATTTGGTCCTCTTTTTAAGATGATAATATCGGGAAATCCCGTTAGCAGTCCTCTTTCTCACTCACTCTTCAGGCTGACGTGGTTTGTGTTACAATTCTAAAACAGTAGTAAAAGGTGGATTTCCCACACGGTGTTGAAGTCTTACACGTATTTTAGCACACGTGTACCCGTATCTTACCTAATTAACGGGACAGAAACAGCTCAAGTTCAGCACATCAACATTATCTGTGAGTGTATGTACGAGAGTGACAGACAGACAGAGATGCAGGGAGGGAGTAGGGGACATAAAGATTATACCAACCCCCCCCCCCCCCACCCCGTGTTGCAGTAAAATTTAGGGTAGGCATGTAGATCTATGCACAATTAGTCTCATCATGACTGAAAAAAACAACAACAAAAAACAACAGTTCACTGAATCTCCCACAGCCATACAGAAATGAATCATCAAAAACTTCGACCCGAGATGAAATGTTACCATTTTTAATATCAAACCTGGCCAGCATGCGGGGGGGGGGGGGGGGGGCAAAGGTCAGCTGTGGATGGTCATGCAATGACACATATGCACTGGGGATATGAAGTATAACTCTGTATGCACACATATGTACAGAGAGAGAGAGACACACACACATACAACTTGGTAAACAAGAATATGCCCCTCTATATGAGCAGGTTGTCCAAACTGCTCTCCGGCATGTCGACCTCATTTTTACTTTACGCAAGTTTAGCTTAACACTGAAATTGGTTTGATGCTTCACAAAACCACCGTGTATTATAATCATCGTGCCATGATTAAATTTCTCGCCACTGACAAATGATTAGCTCCAGTTTCATAAATTTCAACAAGCTTCAGGAGAGATTTATTGGGATTATTTTTCTGTCCAGAAATTTGACTGAGGGCCTTAACAGACCATTTAGAAAACTACACAGCCATGTCCATTAGAAAGCTTGTCTCTTTTACTGTCATAATTATAGCGCATTTTTTTTTTTTTTTAGAATGAACAGTGTCATGATCACATTAGGATCATAAATGCCGTGCTAGGTCACGACGTCAGTGAGTTAATTTTTACGATCTTGTTGATTATAACCAGCGTAATTTGTCCTTGAGCTGTTCTCGTGAACAGTTTGTTTTGAAACACCTTTTTTCTGATGGATGGAGAGAAGGAGGGGCGAGACAGAATAAATGTATAGCTAGGAATGACAGAGCAGTTCTCGACCCCGTGATTTTGATTAACATAGATAAGGGGCGAGTAAAGGTAGTTTATTTAGACGCTTAGTTGGCGTTCGGAAATTCGTGCATAAGAGTAGAAAGCACGGGGTTTGAAGATTTTAGTAGTTAATGTTTCGCATTTTAAATTTTGTCTAGACCGTAAAATTGACCTTGATTTTGGCGCAAGGCCATGACAAGCATAAATTAATATTGCAGGCTGAGCTGAAGCGACTGCACCAATCAAATGTATGAATCTGGACGGAAGGTCGAGACATAGCTTTAGTATTTAAACCCGTGCAGAGCTTAGATAGAGGCCACATGTAGACAATCCATTTACGAGGTGGACGGCGATAGTCCTCAGCCAGATGAGAGACATAGAGACGCAGTTGAGCAGTCCATATTGTGAGGAGCGTGATGTTTTAAAGCTCCAGAGCCTAAGCTACTTGGTTTGATATAAACCCACAGCGTTTACATCCAGCGCTCTCACTCCCAGTGAGGGCCTCATGGTGAGAGTCCATACTAATTTGTAATGATGAAAGTGAACCGTTCTACTTACTTTTGAAGACAGTTTCAGAGCTACCGCCAGACAACGCATGGTTGTACAAGCATTCTCCATGGCGTGTCTAGAGGAAATGTCCATATCATAACATGTCTCATTGAATTAATAGAATTTAAACTGTTATATCCGTCGCCACGTGCGCGGATTCTATTTGGCATATAACTCATATGACCTGCAAGTAGTTAGAGTGAATAAGTTAGTCTTTATAGAAAGCTGTAGTTTCATTAGTTAGATTCAGTTGCCTTTGAATTGATATTTATATTTATAATTATATTTGTTACATTAATTCCTGTAATTAAACTGCCCTACAGTTCTGCTAAAAATCAAAGCAATTGGTTTATTTAGTTTTTAGAGTGCAAGTATTTTTTTTTGTGTGTTCGTCGATTGTGGGAGCGGACCTCGAAAGAGTGTCAGTCGAATTGTCCCCATCTAACCCACATCGCGACAAACAGGATCAACATCAATTTTCTCAAAAATTGTATTTCGTGGAAATTTGCATGGGGTCTTAAAAAGTTATTTCACACTAAATCTTATGGAATTGATTTTTTGTTCAACTGTTAGCCTTTTGAGTTTGCATCCTTCGGCTTTGTGAAACATCATTATTAGACAAAATTTATCCCAAAGAAAACAAAAAAAAATCTTCTGTGCCAAACTGTATCATGTGTTTACCTTGAACAAGAAATCCATTGGTGAATACATGTCCTGGGTAGTCACTGAGCAATAGGTGTCTCCACGCACTTCTAGTACTCATTTATACATGTACAATGGACCATCATGTTTAACGACACTGCTAATAACGAGAACTTTGCCTATAGCGAGAACGTTTTAAATCCCCGTTTTTTCTACTATATAAGCTATATATTAAAATACTTGAATAACGGCAATCAATAATCACAACCTTTGCTATAGCGAGAGAATTAATTCTGGGTGCATACGGCAAATAGTGGGAGCGGCCGCAGTGCAGTGTGTAGCGAGTCAGACATATGGCGTTCTTTGTCTGTTACTGCACGCCCATCTGTCTAGCCACCTCTCACTCAGGCCGACAATGCTTTGTTTCCTTACTGACCCCGTGTCATGACAGCGCATTACACTACCCCCCTCGCAATCAATAAATTTACATTTGCCCGCCTGCCCACCTGTCCAGTTACGCCCTGCGTAGGCCAAGCAAGCCTTGTCTACTTGCTGACCATGTGCCATGACAGCACTGTACACCGCAACTCACGCAATCAATATTTATGCCCACCCACCCGTCCAATCATGTCTTGCGCAGGCCTAGCAAGAGTTGTCTACTTCCACCACTCACGCAACCAAAAACTTTACCGGTAGTGATTTACGCCGTGCTGCGAGTAATAATTATCGCACATCACAAGTGGTGACCAGAGAGTGCACGTGTCTACACCGGGCTTCGTGACCACATGCCTACACTCGTCACAAACACGCGGCCAATCAGTTACTCGTTTGCCTCTAACTTTTGAATCTGTCTCTCTCGTAACTGGATCGAAACATGCGCTACCGTCAGCACATAAAGACAAAAACAAACAAAAAAAGTACCAGGATCAAGGACTAGATCTGCCGTTAGTTTGATACGTGTATTACAGTATATTATGTAGGCCTACGTTGATCGACAGGACATGCCAATAAGAGAGGTAACCATTATTTTTTCATGGTTACTTCCTTTGTTAGCATGTCCTGCACATAGTGGGGTATTTTAACCCCTTGCCTTGCCTTTTTGACGCTTTCCTGGAATAGCGAGACCTTTGGTGTAACGAGACATTTTTGGTGGAACATAACCTCTCGTTATAATAATATAACCAAGTTCCACTGTATATTGAAAACTTGTCAACAGTTTCACACAGCTCAGAACTACATAGAGATCTCTCATTATTTTCTGTACAAAGAGCTAAGAAACAAACTCAATATCTGACTGTGGTCTAACCAATAAATAAAATATGAGCCAGTGAGTGAAGTATTTGATATATATATGTAAATCCAACAGACGTTTTTGGAGAAAATGGATGTTACTGCCACTCACTAAAAAGACAACCTGTGACAGGATACAGGGTAGATAATCTCCATGAGAAAACAATTACATGTACCTTGATCGCTCCACGAGCCATGTGTTATATTATTATGTAAACAAAGCCATCATTTATCAGGGCTGGGAATGGGCAGTAGCAAAAAAAGAGGAAACAGTAATGCGGCCGGGGTCCAGGGGCCGCCGTAGGCCCCGGTGGGGGGTTTGCCCCCCTTCGCCAAATGGTTTTTTGCTATTTTATACTGTGAAAACTGCCTCTCCTGAAACAAAATTCCATGATTTGAAACTGATAATTGAGAACAAAGTTCATATAAATACATGAAACTTGAAATTAGCACACAAAAATTCACATACATACATCTACAGAAAACATTTACTGGGGCACATCTGACACTTTAGTTGGGTGGCTTAAAAAAGCTCATGATGGATTTCTGTTTCTTGGCTGGTGGTTTTGCTGTGTCAGCCATGGTTATTGCAGCTGGTCTTTTTCTTTGAGGTTCAGGAAGTGGAGAATTTGTTACTTCACTTGAAACAGGTGGTGGGGAATTTGATATTTCACTTGATACAGACAAAGGAGTCTGTGACACTGGAGGCAGTTTTGACTTTGGATTTGGAGGGTTTGATCTTTTTGATTTTCCTTTGGCTTTCTTGACAGGCTGTGGTGCTGATGCTGATGATGATGATGACTGTTGTGTTTTCTTTTGAAGAGATGCTCTCTCTCTCTCTCTCTCTCTGTCTAAGATCGATACATTGAAAAAGTACGATGCCAAAAATACCATTATTGGCCCAGCACTGCTAGGCCATCCGGCTCGTTACGGTTGTCTGTTTGGCTTTTTGATTTCGCAAACGCATCGGGTTTGGCCTGCCTTGTGTCTCTTTTATTAGGCCAGATAACATTGTGCGGTAGGCCATTTGGCTCTTCTTCGTACATAGTTTGGCTTCTTCTCGTAATCGGCAGCTGGCATGCTTCGTACTTTTGCTCGTTCGATGATTTTTTCTTTAATTTTTTTAAAAATATAATTTATTAACACGAAATAAAAAACCGAGGAGCTGAAAAACCATTTCCGCGGAATTCCGCGTTTCCGCGGACAATTCCCAGCCCTGATTTATACACTGTACCAGTCCTGTCTAGATAGCTGAGGGTGGTGAGCAGACCTGACAAAGTCTGATCTCTCACCTCCTTTGTCATAAATTACACAATTTACCAAGGTCTAGCGGGTCATTTCCATGTGAATAAATAAAAACAACAACTTTGTGGTGTGTGCCTGAACAAAAAATGGGTTTATTATTTGTCATATGAGACCAAGAATGTTTTTTTTGATGTTTATATAAAAATGTACAGCCATGCATGTACACACAACCCCACAAGCTTGTTATCTAAAAAGCTGATTTTATTCTATTTTCAAAATGGCCAACCTTCCTTCACTACGAAGCAATCATGATACCAAATTGTTTGAAAGAAAAAGTTCTACACATCTAAACACATTAATAATCCAAGATAACTTCCCTCTGAGAAAGCATTTTGGAATGGCTAGTACAGTCGTACAGTAGACTGAGATTTACAATTGAACATTTCTGACTTAACACACAAACAGATAAAACTGGTAAAAAAACATGTACACAATGTATTGAGTCCATGTATTTTATATACAGGAAAGATACCAAAAGCACAGAAAGTGGATACGTATAATATTAAAATGAATATGGACACATCCATACATGCGGATATATACAGTATTACAGAGAGCCGAACCCGTTGAATGAACGGGGATAACAAATGAAGTAATGTGGAGCAAATTCACACAGATCAAGGTATGTCATAGTGAGTACATAAATAAGTGCAAATGTATACCATAACGTAATGTTCCCAGCCAACTCAGGCCTACACAGTAGTGTGCTGAGCACAACAACATAAAAATGATCAAACTCTCCCAATATGTCTTATGAAATAGTCATATATTCAGTCTACAGTCAAAGTAATGAGAAATCAGTTGATGTTAATGGCAAAGACAATAAATGTCGGTGTTGCACTTGCTGTAATGGTCACCATACACTGCGCACAAAGAACCAAGGGCAATTCTTTGACTACACTGGGACACAAGATTGAATAATGGAACAGCCAGTGACTGAGCTAGCAGGTTTCACCATAGGTTTGATGAAATATTAGACTTTTAAAATTTTATTTTTAGGTTGGGGACAGTTTCCATGTGAAGTGGAATTGAGAAATAAACTTTTGCTGACCAGCAAGGAATACAACTCAATAGTTTCTTTGTCTGACTTCACTAGGAAACTCTGATACTGTCCCTTCTCTACCACAGCAAACTCTGATACTGTCCCTTCTCTACTGCAGCACTTCCTTTTAATAGACTTGTGATTCCCCACATTTTGATGGCGTGTTGCAGTAGTTGGTTTGTCTTTTGTTGTTGCTTTTTATTTTGATTGTTTTGTTGTTTTCTGGTAAAGGGATGTTTGTAGTGGTAAACCTGATCAGATATATTTGTTTATACATGTATATATTCTTAATACATGTATTTTTTTAACTGTAACATTCAAGGTT
This sequence comes from Onchidella celtica, assembly GCA_963931925.1. Classification (NCBI taxonomy): domain Eukaryota; kingdom Metazoa; phylum Mollusca; class Gastropoda; order Systellommatophora; family Onchidiidae; genus Onchidella; species Onchidella celtica. Next base: position 956,947 of record OZ007577.1, read on the forward strand.
TTTAACCTTTTCTTTTGTTGCTGGTTTTGATTGAAAATCTGACCGGTCAGTGAATAAATTTTAATCATGGCTTCTCAAAGGGAGTCAGAAACAGTAGAGCATTGTATTTTACTGGGACAACAACATTGTTTCAATATTTTCTGAAACTTGGGGAATTCAGACACCAAAGGTTCGATACAAAGGCGACTGGTATAGATTATAGTTGATACTTAACCCTTCCACTGTGCTGTGGACATTCTAAATGTGGCAGTGCAAGTGCACCATGGATGTGCGACCAGTGTACATCCTAAATAGGACTGTGAGCACGCTGTCCACATACACCATGTATAAAATAACATCTGTAGTGAGAGTACTCGGTACAGTGTATGGCGAGAAAAATCATGTAGCTGTAATGAGGTTAAAAAAATTAATTTGATAAATTAGTTTAGGATATGGCAGTAGGTCTGGATACACGTACACCATGAGTACCTGAAGCTTGAGATTCGGCATAGAGTTTTCAGGTATTCCTGGCAACCAGGTTTCTTGATGCCGGAAATAACTCAATATACAACATTTTAAATAATGCTTTAATATTTTTCCCTGTGAAAACAGAAAAAAATAAATATCCATCTCCTTTCTACTTCCCCTGACCATTTTACAAAGTTTATATTTGTAAACATGGTAGTTCGAAAATATATACGTCCAGGGCTCTGACAGTAGCAATGGACAAAACTGTTAGCTTTCACACATTAAGAATGTCACGGTAACTTCTCAGGTCCTTGCCCAGGCATTGCTTTGGTCCCAGCACTGCCATACCAGCAACAGGGTAGTACAGTGCTCTAATTTATAGTATACCTGACTAAATTATACATTTTCATCACTAAATTATTTGTATTTAATTTGCATTTGTATAACTCTTTAATTCCATTTGGGAAATTTGCCTTTGTGCCATTGCAGCCCAGTTACAACTGGAGCAGGCACGTCGTCGCCACAGTGCAGTGCTGGTCAGCGGGGTTTTTTTTTGGAGGGGGGGGGGGGGGGGGTAGGGAGAGAGTTGAGGAAGGGAGGGGGAGGGAATAATAGGGATGAATTTTATTTACTTTTGCCCGGGCAGCGGCCTCTTCAGCCTGCTATTACGATTTCCAAGTGCCAAGGTGTCTTTAACGTGTGCAACATGCACACGGGTCCTCCGAATGTTTTTGTCCTTATCCGAGAAGACTAGGTACTCGATCCTACTCGATTATAGCATTGTCTGCTCCCTGATATCACCCTGCAGGCAACAAAACGGAAACCGTACGCTGTGCCAACATAAAGGTGCAAAAGCCTTTTGAAAAGGTTCAGCTTGAAAATGCATTAAATTATAAATTTTTTTTAAAAAGGAGGGGAAGTGCCGGTGATGGTATCTCAATACATGTCTGTATAGGTGTTTTACTGATATCTCTCAGGGTGAAAATTCATAGAGAAATACATACAAAATGTAGTACGTAACATATGTACAGATTGAAAAAAAGGTAAGTACTTAATTCTGTGTGGTAGCTAAGTGATGAACAGTGAAACTGGAGACATTGAGTAAAAAATCTTCTCCTTGCATGGAAACAACACTGAAAACTGCAGTTCTTTCATTCCAAAAGTTTGGATTTGTCCATATAGACGTGACAGTTCTGGTTCAATGTGCTTTGTGCTCAAGACAATGATGCTGCATCCTCTCAGCATGACAAGGTTCTATCTCCAATTTTGGGCCGAACTGAGTTACACACTTTACACTACTTCTACAGAATTTTTCCATTATGTGTCAATGTATCAAGCAGATTCAGTGTGTAATTTGTAAGTATTACTAAAAAGAAAAAAAATTCTATCTCTGGAAAAGCCAGGAGCACATGAAACTTCCATCAATTTCTCAAAAGTTGAAGGAAGGGAGCTAGACGTTTGTCACTCTGAGCGGACGACTAGCTGAGCTTTGTACACAGCTACACAGTTTGTTTTGGAGTTGGCATGATTGATACAGAACAAACATCCCCTTGTTTCACAGCCAGAAAGAAGACAACAGCAGCCTGAAGATGCCACACAGCAATAGCTGAGCTGTCTGTCTTATCCATCACGTTGAGCTCATCCCTTGTTGTCACACCAGAATGACCATTCTCCAGTTCTCCCGGCTTCAACAATGTCATGCTGACCTCCAAATTAGATGTTGCTGACCAGAACACCACGAGATGGCCCCACAAGTGGATGCTGATCATTTTTCCTGGGGTTATGAAGGAGAGAACTCTGGGGACCACATCGCAAGGTCAAGTCTGGCCCTACCCCGCCCTTCGGTCCGGTCAGCCGGCTGGGATCAGGGCCAGAGCGCAGACCCGTGTTTGGACCACTGGCTTGAGTGTAGTCAGATCTAGATATACAAATTACAAATAGATAAATTCATCACTCTTATTTTGGAAACGGGGGGACAATCAGCTCATCATCTCTTCTGGCTGAACTAACTGACCATTGACTGACCACACACTGCCCTAATAGTTCTAGAGTCACTGGCTGAACTAGGTGACCCATTAACTGACCACACATTGCTCTTACAGTTTTAGAGTCACAGACTGAACTAACTGACCACTGACTGACCACATATTACTTAGGTTCTTGCCGAAATGTAAGTAAACTCTTTTGTCAGTGCAGGGGATCGAATGAACTCTGAAACAATTATATCTGAGATTTCTTGCGAAAAATGTTTGTCAGGTTGAAAATAAACTGAGTGTAAGGAAAAGAAAATAAACTGAGTGTAAGGAAAATAAAATAAACTGAGTGTAAGGAAAATAAAATAAACTGAGTGTAAGGAAAATAAAATAAACTGAGTGTAAGGAAAAGAAAATAAACTGAGTGTAAGGAAAAGAAAACAAACTGGGTGTAAGGAAAAGAAAACAAGCTGGGTGTAAGGAAAATAAAATAAACTGAGTGTAAGGAAAATAAAATAAACTGAGTGTAAGGAAAAGAAAATAAACTGAGTGTAAGGAAAAGAAAATAAACTGAGTGTAAGGAAAAGAAAATAAACTGAGTGTAAGGAAAAGAAAATAAACTGAGTGTAAGGAAAAGAAAATAAACTGAGTGTAAGAAAAAGCAAAATAAACTGAGTGTAAAAAAAAGAAAATGGTATTCCAAGTATATCTAGTTAAATATAAAAATAAAATACCACAGTAAAAAAAAATGTATTTTTCTATGAGAAAACTGAATGTTACTGTAAGAAGAAAATCATGCTGTCAGAAGAAACAGATTTTACTGCAAGAAAAAGAAAATGATTCTGGGAAAAAAATTTAAGAAAAAAATGATTGTAAGCATAATTTGACAGCCTTTGAAGTCAAAGTGTACAGGTTAAATTCACTTTTGACTGTTTTGTCTCCCTCAGCCAGATCTCACAGGTTGATGGCTGTAATGGTCTTCTGAGACTCCAGTGTAGGAAAACTCCTAACTTTGTTCCATGCTAGACATAACTTCCTACATGTACATGGGCTCATAGCACTTGCAAAACACACATTTGTGGAGGATTCTGGGAGGTTTTCTAAAGGACTGCAAAAATTGTTGGAGAATCAGAAAATATTTTTTTATGTGAAAAACTTAAAAGATGACCCCCCTCCCCATCTGCCAAATATATATACAGTGGAGTCCACTTAAGATAAACTTGCTTAAGATAAAATCTCGGTTAAAATAAACTTTCCTCATAGTCCCGATTTTTTTCTTCTTTACCATTACCAATCAACGACTGGTAATATAAACACCAACAACACAGCCTCTGCTTAAAATAAACCTTTCTTGTCAGCCCGCAAGTGTAAACCAGTACACGATTCATACTTAACTTCCTAAAGAGTGGCTTCATAAAGCCAAAGTCCAGTCCACAGCACTGCCTGCAGACTTGATGCTGTAAAAGGGCAATGTGTGTGGACGGGGGAGAGGAGTTTAGGTTGGGAAGGGAAATGCTTTCACTACCTTAGTCCACTACATCTCAGGCTCCACATGGGAGACCCACTTGTGATTAGCCTAGCCTTCCTCCCCACCCGCCTCTCAGGCGCGCATCAGCACACGGTGTATACAATGCGTTTAGCTTCAAGGTGAGGGTCACACAGATGGTTTAAAAGAACCATGGATGTACTAATTATTATTAATAGCTCCATGATAAGAACAGTGTATACTATCCACTTTTATTCTTATGTGAGATGTTGTTTCCCTTGAAAATGGTTAAGATAAACCTTGCTTAAAATAAACTTATTGACTCGGTCCCGAGAGGTTTATCTTAAGCAGACTCCACTGTACATATAATATAAAACCAGAACCAGTGTGCTATTTCACACGAATGACCTTGAGCAGAAGATGTTGCAGACAGCAAAACTGCTGAACTTTCACATTTACATTCCGTTCCATAAATTCCTTGTGCTAGAGCAAAGTTCCCCAACTTCCCATGCAGTAGAAATAACGGTGGGTTGAAAGTTTAGGAGTTCCTAGAGCCTGGGGGCCTTACAGAGTTCAGCAAATTGTTGTACGATGACACGCACACACAGTCAACAACTCACATCAGCAAGGTACCATCAGGTCCTTTTCTTAAACTGGCATCCGGTCCACTGACTTCTGATCGAAACTGTGAAATGGCCTTGGACTTGTCTTTGGCAGTCGGCTGAGAGGTCACCACAGCTGGTTTGGCTACAGCGTCCGAATTGGCAAGTCTGAAGAAAAAACCACAACATATGCATGACCAGACCATGAAAAGAATAATGAGCAACTATCAACACAACACGATGGGGGAAAAGGACAGATCGGCTACTGTGGCTTCTGTCCAATATTGGCAATTTTGTGACAAAAAAATTCTGCAGGCTTGGGTAGTTGGTCAGCAACCCTAGGGAAGTCTGATGTGTAGGACTGACCTCCAGTTTGCTCAAAGGAATGCCATCACACCTAAGTAGATTCACTGGTAATGACATCCCTCTGATGTTGGTCTGATGTAAGAAATCCACCCCTATGTTAACCCTACCAACACTATGGAAATCCTACAAGAATCTAGGTCAGATTGACATAGAGGTGCTGGCTTCTTAGACGTTTCATGCCCAAACAAACTGACGTCAGCCTGTTTGCTAAAGTTAAACAGTTCAACCCATCAAACTTCCACATAAAAATGAATAGACACTGGAATTTATCAGGGAGGAATTAGAACTTTCCGCTCCCATGCCCCCCCCCTCCCCCCTTTTGACCTCTTCATCCCTAAGTTCTGTAATCTGCAGTGCAGTTGATACACTTGTATTTCCACATTCACTCACTTATAACTTCTGGGTTCAAAGTTTAAGAAGTCTACAATTTCATAAACACAAATGAATTCTGACATGCAAAGATGAGGTCACGATGACATCACACATTATACAAGAAAGCCTGGGATCCCACACACTGCACTAGCTCCTGGCTGGGCATAGTACATCATTCCACACACTTTGTGTGCTCAGTTTAAAGTGCTAAATAAAAAATGGACCAATTGCAAGCATGTGCAAAAGCATAAAGGAAGTGTTTTAGTAGAGATACTCAGATGTTTGAGTTTACAGAGAAAAGCTATGGAAGTTCAATGTGCCACAAAGCTTTATTTATATTTATTTTATTTTTTCATCCTTAAATTTTCATCTGACTTTAATTTGACAGAAAAAAAATGCTTCTGTTGTCTGCCTGGAAAACTGCTCTCTTGTGTCTCAAAACAAGAAAACAGTTTCATGTCAATAACAACTATATCCATAATGAAACACTTCCCAAAATGAAACCAGGAGATAAAAACCAAAATTAATCACACAGAAATTGTAGCTCACAAAGTCAGACATTCAGCTACTCGTACCAGCCAGCACACATGAACATACCAGACTGGCTGCTTCAAAAAGTTTTGTAAGTAACTTTGAGACAAACAACATCCAAAGCCCTTCACACTCAACAGTCTCTGATCCAAGCTTTAGTGCAATGTTAGGCTAACTTAGATCAGTTTGTTAATATGGAACAAAAGATTTGTCCAAGAATTGGCAGTGAACAAATTAGCACAAATGCTGGATACAACATTGGCTCACATGTCTGATCTAACTTTAACACAAAATTATTTTACACATCACCCTGAGCTGCTGAAATGGTGTACCAGTTTTCAGTAGAGAGAAAGGAAAGCTAAAAAAAAGCTTCACTGTTCTCATGCATGATCAGTCAGTTTGTGTATACAAATATATACAGTGCGCTGACCATCTGATGACCTACTGCTACCACAAACATGGAAGAGGGAAACAAAGATCTAAATGAAAAAGATACAATCAATGAGCACTACATTTGGCATGAACAAACAAAAATCTCAACTAATAATGGATGAGATGTGTAGAAACACATTTCTGATTGAATACACAGGCAAAAACACTTTAGAATCAGAAGCAACACAAACAGAAAGAACGTAGGAGAAACAAAAGAGAGAAAGCAACACACACACACACCCATATGCACACAAGCACGCACACACACAAAATAACTAGCTTCGGTCAACAAATATTGATGTGAGTGTCATAAAGAGTTCTTGCTGTCTGACAGAAATAAGAAAACTCTAGGAAAATTTCAGTTATTTAGTGCATCAAATGTGATCAGCACATTCACCTCCCTTGCACTCAGCTTGGCAGTAGGATAGAAACCTGTGGCCATGCACTCCAGTGGGAAAATCTGGTTTTTTGGGTTTTTTTTTCTTGCACTAGCAAGATCTGATGTAGGTTTACATCACAAATATAACCAATGCCATCACTTCATGTCTGGCACATTTTTTTGTGTCAACTGTTTTTGTTGTACATGAAATTCACCGTAAATTGTGATGGGGATTGAATATTTGATAGTTCGTTCACACATTTGTTAGCAGACACTGCTGGAACATAATGTGTTCTTTTCTAAACAAATGGAATCTAACGTTTTCTTTTCTAAACTGTTGGAATTTACTGTGTTTTTTTTTAAACTGATGAAACATAATGTGTTCTTTTCTAAACAAATGGAATCTAACATTTTCTTTTCTAAACTGTTGGAGCCTACTGTGTTCTTTTTTAAACTGATGGAACATAATTTGTTCCTTACTAAACTGTTGGAACCTACTGTGTTCTTTTCCAAACTGATGGAGCACAATGTGTTATTTTCTAAACCGATGGAACCTAATGTGTTGTTTTCTAAACGGATGGAACATAAGGTGTTCCTTTCTAAACTGCTGGAACATAATGTGCTCTTTATTGAACAGCTGGAACATAATGTTTTCTTTCCTAACCTTATGCAACATAACGTTCTTTTCTAAACAGCTGTTACATGTTTTCTTTTCTAAACTGCTGGAACTTACTTAATGTGTTCTTTCCTAAACTGATGGAACATAATGTGTTCTTTCCTAAACTGATGGAACATAATGTGTTCTTTTCTAAACTGATGGAACATAATGTGTTCTTTCCTAAACTGATGGAAAATAATGTGTTCTTTTCTAAACTGATGGAACATAATGTGTTCTTTCCTAAACTGATGGAACATAATGTGTTCTTTCCTAAACTGATGGAACATAATATGTTCTTTCCTAAACTGATGGAACATGATGTGTTCTTTCCTAAACTGATGGAACATAATGTGTTCTTTCCTAAACTGATGGAACATAATGTGTTCTTTCCTAAACTGATGGAACATAATGTGTTCTTTCCTAAACTGATGGAACATAATGTGTTCTTTCCTAAACTGATGGAAAATAATGTGTTCTTTTCTAAACTGATGGAACATAATGTGTTCTTTTCTAAACTGATGGAACATAATGTGTTCTTTCCTAAACTGATGGAAAAATAATGTGTTCTTTCCTAAACTGATGGAACATGATGTGTTCTTTCCTATACTGATGGAACATGATGTGTTCTTTCCTAAACTGATGGAACATAATGCGTTCTTTCCTAAACTGATGGAACATAATGTGTTCTTTCCTAAACTGATGGAACATAATGTGTTCTTTTCTAAACAGCTGGAACATAATGTGGTCTTTTCTAAACAGCTGGAACATAATGTGGTCTTTTCTAAACAACTGGAACATAATGTTGTCTTTTCTAAACAACTGGAACATAATGTGTTCTTTTCTAAACAACTGGAACATAATGTGTTCTTTTCTAAACAGCTGGAACATAATGTGGTCTACATACACTGCTGAGAAACAAAGACTAACAATTACAAATAGAAAAATGTCACAATGTACAAACACTTCAATATGCAACATATACATTTGTTTGTGCACACCAGATGACCTCTGACCCATGCATAACTTAAAAACTACATCAAAAAAGCACATTCTTCGGCAACTGAACAAAAACTATCTACATAACCAAATCACGATCCACTCAACTCATGTCAATTGTTGTGTACAGCTACTGGATGATTGAGCTGAGGCCAGCAAATACCAACAGCAGAGTGATCAGGTGTACTTTCATCCCAGATCCACCCGGCCTGACCTACCCGCCCTGCCTGACCCCTGTTCTGACCCGCTCGTCCTGACCTACTTGTCCTGACCCACCTGTCCTGGCCTACCCACCCTGCCTGAACCCTGTCCTGACCCACTCATCCTGACTCACCTGTCCTGATCCACCACCCGTCCTGATCCACCTGTCATTTTCCATATATGTGTCTATGTCCTGACCCACCTGTCCCGACCCACCCAGCCTGATCCACCTATTCTGGACCTACCTGTCCTGACCTAACTGTCCCGACCCACCCAGCCTGACCAACATGTCCTGATCCACCTATTCTGGACCCACCTATCCTGACCCACCTGTCCTGACCCATCCGTCTTGACCCACCTCTCCTGACCCGCCCTGACCTACCTGTCCTGACCCACCTGCCCTGACCCACCTCTCCTGATCCACCTGTCCTGACCCACCTATTCTGGACCTACCTGTCCTGACCCAACTCACCCAGCCTGACCCACATGTCCTGATCCACCTGTCCTGACCCACCTATCCTGAGCCACCTGTCCCGACCCACCTGTCCTGATCCACTCAGCCTACAAACCCACCATGACCCATCTATCCTGACCCACCCGCCCTGACCCACCTGTCCTGACCCACCCACCCTGACCAACCTATCCTGACCCACCTATCCTGACCCACCTGTCCTGACCCATCCGTCTTGACCCACCTCTCCTGACCCGCCCTGACCTACCTGTCCTGACCTACCTGTCCTGACCCACCTGTCCTGACCCACCTGTCCTGACCCGCCCTGACCTACCTATCCTGACCTACCTGTCCTGACCCACCTGTCCTGACCCACCTATCCTGACCCACCTGTCCTGACCCACCCGTCCTGACCTACCTGTCCTGACCTACCTATCCTGACCCGACTGTCCTAATCCACCCAGCTATACCCACCTGTCCCAATCCACGCAGCCTACCCACCTGTCCTGACCCACCTGTCCCGACCCATCTGTCCTGATCCATTCAGCCTACCCACCTGCCCTGATCCATTCAGTCTACCCACCCGACCCGACCCACCTGCCCTGATCCACCTGTTCCGACCCATCTGCCCTGATCCATTCAGTCTACCCACCCGACCCGACCCACCTGCCCTGATCCACCTGTTCCGACCCACCTGCCCTGATCCATTCAGCCTACCCACCCGTCCCGACCCACCTGTCCTGACCTAGTGTTAATCATCGCACTAAAATTTAAAATAATCTTTGTTACATTTTGATGGATTTTTTGTTCCAAGGACATTATCTACAGGAAGTCCTTCCGTAGGGACAGTGGTCATTATTTCTATAAAATGTGCAAATTCTATATAAGTTTGTTGTTTAGGAAGATACAAATAAATATCCCTGAGTAGCCGACCAAAGTTAAACTGCAAGCATTTTTACTGTCTATGCAAAAGTCAGTAAAAAACTACAAAGGGAAGCTCACAGGCCACACAACTTGAGAGGCCCAACATACTTGCACAGTATTCTTCCATAACTCTAATGCATTACAACCAAGTGTTCCTACTGGAGTAGTTCCTTAGCTAAACTAAGGTCTTGTTGACAAAGATAACAGTTTCATCGTCTACTGAAAATTTGTTATACTTTTGTTTTCTATACTGAGAAATGTATGAGGGAAGAGGCTATGTCAGGTCAATTCTGTGGAGTCTCAGAAGAGAAAATGTACACCTGAACACTTCTAGGGCCATCCATAAATTATGCAGGCTCAATTTGGACCATTTTCCACTCCCACACCCTCATCCAACCATGAGAATGACAAACATCCCTGCTAACATCTTGATACTTTCAAACTTTAAGAGACATTTTGCACGCACCATTTGGCTATTTCATGAGATCTATAGCCTACTACAGTGCTCTCTGGTTAGCTCGACAGTGCAGCACAGCCTACAACAGTGCTCTTTGGTTTAGCCTGCCACTGCAGCACAGCCTACAACAGTGCTCTCTGGTTAGCCTAACAGTGCAGCACAGCCTGCAACAGTGCTCTCTGGTTAGTCCAACAGTGCAGCACAGCCTACAACAGTGCTCTCTGGTTAGCCTAACAGTGCAGCACAGCCTGCAACAGTGCTTTCTGGTTAGTCCAACAGTGCAGCACAGCCTACAACAGTGCTCTCTGGTTAGCCTAACAGTGCAGCACAGCCTACAACAGTGCTCTCTGGTTAGCATAACACTGCAGCACAGCCTACAACAGTGCTCTCTGGTTAGCCTAACAGTGCAGCACAGCCTGCAACAGTGCTCTCTGGTTAGCCCAACAGTGCAGCACAGCCTACAACAGTGCTCTCTGGTTAGCCTAACAGTGAAGCACAGCCTGCAACAGTGCTCTCTGGTTAGTCCAACAGTGCAGCACAGCCTACAACAGTGCTCTCTGGTTAGCCTAACAGTGCAGCACAGCCTGCAACAGTGCTCTCTGGTTAGCCTAACAGTGCAGCACAGCCTACAACAGTGCTCTCTGGTTAGTCCAACAGTGCAGCACAGCCTACAACAGTGCTCTCTGGTTAGTCCAACAGTGCTGCACAACCTACAACAGTGCTCTTTGGTTAGCCTAACAGTAGTGCAGCACAGCCTACAGCAGTGCTCTCTGGTTAGCCTAATGGTGCAGCACAACCTATAACAGTGCTCTCTGGTTAGTTCAACAGTGCAGCACAGCCTACAACAGTGCTCTCTGGTTAGCCAGACGGTGCAGCAGAGAAAAAAATGGTTGAGCTAACCAAGTGTTAAGCTAAGGGGAGTCCTAGAGAGGTAACAACACTCCGCCAATAGATAATATCCCATAAATAACCCCCATCTGTTGGCCGCCTCCCCCCACAGACATACAATGTTCTGGCTCTGGGGAATCGACCATAAATACCCCTGTCCACACACACTCACCTGCCCCACTACTACTTTACAGTAAGAATTAAATTCCCTCTTTCTGCTGTTTGTGTGTTGTGCGTCTAATTTTTGTATAGCACGGTGATAGACAAGTACTATCTGTGGTAGACATGTACAATCTGTGATAGACATGTACTGTCAGTGGTAGGCATGTACTATCAGTGGTAGACATGCACTATCTGTGGTAGACATGTACTGTCTGTGGCAGACATGTACTATCAGTGGTGGACGCACTGTCTGTGATAGACACGTTCTGTCTGTGGTATTATCTAAGGTAACATGTACTATCTGTGGTAGACATGTCCTACTCTGTGGTAGACATGTACTATCTGTCATAGGCATGTACTGTTTGTCATAGACATGTCCTGTCAGTGCTAGACATGTACTATCTGTGGCAGACATGTACTGTCTGTGATAGACACATCCTATCTGTGGCAGACATGTACTATCTATATATATGGTAGACCCGTCCTGTCCAGCAAAGGGGAGACAGCCAGTTGGCAGAACTGGGGTTTTCTTAAGAGGCTATTACATATGCAAAACAAAAGTGATAAGTTCCGTTGCTTTCGACAAATCGTTACGTGTAATTGAGAAAACTGATACAAAACTGACGGTCCCACGATAGATCGAGATTATCTGACAGCGCTTTATAAAATTTGTGGGACCAATAGTCAGTTTTTGTGTGAGGCTACCAGAAATGCTGACTCACTGAACCTTTCACCGGGCACAATAAATTTTTATTCGACAAATTTTTCAAATATTGATAAAATCAAAACACCAATGGCATTTTTGTAATCAGCGCATCAAAATTAGCAGAATGGGTTGTGTAGAGCTCAGTTCCATGTTTTAAGAAATAAAAATTTTTTTTTGAAAATTTGAATTTCATCCCCATTTATCATACTACATTTTCTTCATAGAAAACTAGTAATAGTAGTATAGGTACTACATAATGTAACATAGCATCTTTACAACTGTACTGTGCTCATTTTCTTTGGGTTTGCTGGGCCATCACATCTTTCATTTCATATTTATTCAATGATTTTATGTGAATTTTGACATCCACTGGCGGCTTTTAAACTTTGCTCAAATGCTTTTCTTTGTCCACTTCACCATTTTAAAACATTAACTAAAAAATGTGTGACATTTCAAAGATCTACGTGAGTTGTTCTCAATTTGACAAGACATTTCGGCTCTCTACAAAGCCAATCCAGTAAGACAGAACTGTACGTGTAATAGCAACGCTCAGGTAGTCAAAACTGATGGAAATCGAAAGCCACGGAACTGATCAGATTTCTCTGCTCGTGTAATAGGGCATTTACACAGGGTTCATGGCCAACTGTCATGGGTAAATAAATTCATGTTTTTTCCATGTTTTTGAAAGTTCAATTTTTGTTTTTCAAGGTTATAAAATGTCACCACAATGTCAGAGTAAAACAGGTGACTGACAATAATAGGGGAGATGGGGCATGGAATTTCAATGATTTTTTCTCATTGCATTTTTTCTCAGCGGTTTTTTTTTGGGGTTGGGTTTTATTTTTCTTGTTCTTCTTACTCATGTTTCTCACAACCTTGTTCTTCAGGGTTTTCCAAGGTCAAGGTTTCCCAGGCCCCCAAAGAAATCCTATTATAGAGAAAAAGAGAAACTACAGCTGGGATCAAATAACTTGGTGATGGCAGCTGAAGTGTCCTGCTATGAGAGGCTGAGCTATGGCGTGGAGTTGACCTAACTAGTAAAGAGTACTCGATTCAATTCTTTTCATAAAACCCTAGAAGTTTAAGTAAAAAAAATGTCTGCAAATAATAACAAAAAAATATTTCATTCACTACCACACCTGGAAATTATACGTATCCACCACCCCTCCCCTCCCCCCTGAACATAGTTTATGGATGAGCCCTTATACAGTCAGAGCAATAGAAAAATTGGATTACGCAGGAGCAGGTAAACTCTGGCTGTCTTGGCCTGTGACAGAGTTGGGTGACCTGTCTTCAGCCTGCAGCTCATCCTTGACACAGCAGCTGGCTGTAGTGGCCAAGTGGGTGAGTAGGTCACTGGTCGTGTTCAGCAGATGTTCACTCATTCTGAGTTGAGCGTGAGTGCAGAGCAGATAGGTCAAAGGTCAAACACAAACCATTCCCATCAGATGATGGGACCAAGTTAAGAACATATTGTAATATGAAGAGCTGTCAACTAAATGACTTCTTCAATACAGAACATCTCAAGCAACATTTAAACCCATACCCTAAAATGGCAAACTGAAACTGTCCATTAGTGTTGTGATTTCCATAGAAAGGAGAACACAAATACAATACACTGTAAGACACTTCACACATCTCATAATGACATACTCTGTGGACATCTTACTATAATGAAGCAAGAATGTGAATAAGTAAGCACAAAAAACATTCTGACTATGCCATCAAAAATGATGGAACTTGGTGTGCGGCTTCAATTTCTGACAATAAATTACCTGGACTAAACTTACTCTTTAATATTGTCTATTCGTCATTTTCATATCGCAAAACAAGAGATGCATTTTTGTCGAGTAGAATCGAAAAATGTGACCAGAAATTATGTTCTATGCCTCTCTTATCATACTGTTAGTGGAAAGTCACCTTTATTACATCTCTGTATTCTGCAAGGAATTATGGTGTAACAAAAGATCTAACTGTCTTTGCATTGAATCCAGGTGTGGTTATGAATGTGACCTAGATCTAGACTACGCAGGAGGGTCTAGTACAAGGAAAACCTGTCAGATTTATCTTTGCTAGTTAGTATAATGTGCCAGTTGTCATCTCTGTCCTGTACCTTACAGTCCCAGTTGTCATCTCTGTCCTGCACTTTACAGTCCCAGTTGTCATCTCTGTCCTGCACTTTACAGTCCCAGTTGTCATCTCTGTCCTGCACTTTACAGTCCCAGTTGTCATCTCTGTCCTGCACTTTACAGTCCCAGTTGTCATCTCTGTCCTGCACTTTACAGTCCCAGTTGTCATCTCTGTCCTGCACTTTACAGTCCCAGTTGTCATCTCTGTCCTGCACTTTACAGTCCCAGTTGTCATCTCTGTCCTGCACTTTACAGTCCCAGTTGTCATCTCTGTCCTGCACTTTACAGTCCCAGTTGTCATCTCTGTCCTGCACTTTACAGTCCCAGTTGTCATCTCTGTCCTGCACTTTACAGTCCCAGTTGTCATCTCTGTCCTGCACTTTACAGTCCCAGTTGTCATCTCTGTCCTGCACTTTACAGTCCCAGTTGTCATCTCTGTCCTGCACTTTACAGTCCCAGTTGTCATCTCTGTCCTGCACTTTACAGTCCCAGTTGTCATCTCTGTCCTGCACTTTACAGTCCCAGTTGTCATCTCTGTCCTGCACTTTACAGTCCCAGTTGTCATCTCTGTCCTGCACTTTACAGTCCCAGTTGTCATCTCTGTCCTGCACTTTACAGTCCCAGTTGTCATCTCTGTCCTGCACTTTACAGTCCCAGTTGTCATCTCTGTCCTGCACTTTACAGTCCCAGTTGTCATCTCTGTCCTGCACTTTACAGTCCCAGTTGTCATCTCTGTCCTGCACTTTACAGTCCCAGACTTTATCCTCAGACCCGCAGTAGTTTTCTTTTTTTTTCATGAGTGAAAGTCGTTTTTCATGTCCAATCTGACAGCCTAAATACTGGACAGTCCGGTCAAATACAGAACAACTACCAAGTCTGTCTGTTGTGTGTGTGGTACTCACCGAGTGACCTGCTTGGCTCGTGCAGTCTGTGAGCAGGGCACACTGGCAGCCTGCTTCCTGGCGGCATGGCCAGGGGGCACAGCGGCGGTGGCAGAAGAAGGAACCTGTTTAACACTACTGGATCCAATCTTCACAAATGACACGCCTCCAGCATGAGTAACTGCGGATGTTTTACCACCTGTGCTTGTGGTGTGAGACTTGGAGGCTGGACGATGGCCAGGGCGGTAGGAATTCTGCTGAGTGCTGCCTAGAACTCTGGGGAAACAAGCAAGAAGGGATTGTGTGGAACCGTTTTGATTTCACTTACAGATTAATTGGAAATGACTCACGGTTACTGCACCTC
Organism: Onchidella celtica; assembly: GCA_963931925.1. Taxonomy (NCBI): domain Eukaryota; kingdom Metazoa; phylum Mollusca; class Gastropoda; order Systellommatophora; family Onchidiidae; genus Onchidella; species Onchidella celtica. The sequence goes on from OZ007577.1 coordinate 972,352, forward strand.
TTTGGCAAATTTTTTCTAGGTTTTTTTTTTTTTTTTTTTACGGTTAAACTATTAAAATTCAAGGGCTACCTAAATGCAAGAAAATGACAGTGCAAAGTTGCAAGTGACAGCAGAGACACCATTTATTTGTATTCAATTTATGTATATTTTACTTATGTATTTATTTATTATTCATTCCTTCATTCATACATTTATCTTTTTCTTTTTTTTTAAATTCAGATTTTTCTTCCACTTTTGTGATATTTTTGTTTTTTTTCAAACCAGAGAAGAATTCCAGGCCAATATTTCCAGACCTTTTCATTCAATTTTAAAGTTTCAGGATTTGTCCAGGGAACTTGGAATTCTGTGGGCTGTACGGGTATTCAGATAGTTGAAAGATAGTCCACACTCTGTGGCGCATGGTATTCAATGGCATGTTCATGAACTGCTGATCAGACTTTTTCAGCACACAAGACCACAAGCACTGACATCTCCAGTGTTTCAGTTTGCACTCTGTCAGCCCTTGCATTTCTCAGCAATAAATAATCAGAAATTCCGTTTGTTTTTTGTAAGCCAAAATCTCCAACCAACAGATGTATACATGACATAAACAGTTTTTCCCAAGATTGTCAGAAACAGAAAAACCTGGCACACAGTTTCAATCTGCTGGATAGTGATCCATTGTGTGAGCCCTGACTGCATGTTGTCATCTCAAACCTCTTGTGTCCACTTACTGGGCACGATTCTCTGCTGCGTCCTCTAAACCTGCAGGTTCCAGTGAGGCTGATATTGGTGGAGAAAATGGACGAACTGAAGATGTAGAGTTCCCCACACTGGCAGCATGCCCGGACGCTGAGGCAGAGGATGCAGACAGGTACAAATTTCATCAAAAGCTTTTACATTTTACATTATTATAGCAATACAAAAACTAAGAAAAGCATAAAGAAAAAGAAACAAACTTATGACAACTATCACCATATCCTGTACACACTTCCAGTACCTTCCATCTACTGCCTTTACCCTGTATACACTTCCAGTACCTTCCATCTACTGCCTCTACTCTGTACACACTTCCAGTACCTTCCATCTACTGCCTCTACTCTGTACACACTTCCAGTACCTTCCATCTACTGCCTTTACTCTGTACACACTTCCAGTACCTTCCATCTACTGCCTTTACTCTGTACACACTTCCAGTACCTTCCATCTACTGCCTTTACTCTGTACACACTTCCAGTACCTTCCATCTACTGCTTCTACTCTGTACACACTTCCATTACATTACATCTACTGCCTCTACTCTGTACACACTTCCAGTATCTTCCATCTATTTCCTCTACTCTGTACACACTTCCACTACCATCTACTGCCTCTCTGTACACACTTCCACTACCATCTACTGCCTCTCTGTACACACTTCCACTACCATCTACTGCCTCTCTGTACACACTTCCACTGCCATCTACTGCCTCTCTGTACACACTTCCACCACCATCTACTGCCTCTACTCTGTACACACTTCCACTACCATCTACTGCCTTTGCTCTGTACACACTTCCACTACCATCAACTGCCTCAACTCTGCACACACTTCCACTACCATCAACTGCCTGTACCCTGTACATACCTTCACTAGCACATATTATTCTGTCTGCACCCTGTACTTACCTGCACTAGCATTTCTAGCCCCATCTCTGTGGACAAACATCAGCATTCAGGTTAGAACAAAACAACACAAACCTGCCCAGCTAGAGTCACACTCAACACAACTGATCAAAGGGGTGAAATGTGTGACCAATTTCATTGTCACATTCACACAACTGATCAAAAGGATGAAATATGTGACCAATTTCATTGTTACACTCACACAACTGATGAAATCTTCACTTCAAGAAATGATCTGGTGACCTATTGACCTATTGGCCCAATAACCCTGCTACTGTTCTGAGCTAATAGTCCAACAGCTGAGACCATTTCAAAATTTATGTCTAATCACAGAACAACAACTGCAGTTTGCTTGCCTGTCACTTGCTAATTTGTCTGGAATCTCCTGCCTTCCTTCATCTCCACACCTGACAACTAACACAGGTAATCTCACACAAACTCATAGAAAGTTAAGAGTTTAGAGCTCACCAGCAACTGAGTTCAAGTTATATCTAAACATCTGCATGGTTGGGCCTTCCTTGTGATCGGCCAATAAACAGTACATGAAATTTTGCATCCGGGTGGACCAATTTAATTAGGATGCAAAAGTTCATTGTCATCACTGGTAGACAGAGGCTCAAGTAAAAATTAACGTGAGCCTCTTTCAATGGTCTCACCAATCACACATTTCTATAGTAACTCAGTCAGATATCAACATTCTGGAATTGACCTACCCTCGATTAGATTCCTCAAAAGCGTGTAGCAACAACTTGGTCTGCTCCAAGTCATAGTTACATTGTTCCAAGGCCAGACGCAGCACGTCTGGATCTGTCTTACTGAAAAGTCCCTTCAGCTGGTTGTGCACTGAAATGGTTCAAGATGACCAGTCAGTCATATCACTGTTGCATACTCAATATGGCAAAAAGAAAATGTCGTATGTAGCAAAGTCTCGTGTGAGAAATAATACAATAAGGCAAAAGGACAGGGAAGACAACTCAAGCTTGGAGCCTCCATACACTGACACTGACAGAGGTGCTGGGCTCTGAATATCAAAGTCTGGACTGGCAGTTAAGTACTCAGATTGATTCCATATTCTAAAATTTTTGTGTTCATTTATTCAATTTTCCATCCTGCTACATTTTTTTTTTGGGTCCTGGTGAAGATTTATAAACCTAAAGCTTGAGTTGTCTTTCCTTTTCCCTGGCGTTTTATTGTATCTTTCCAGTATTATTTCTTACACGAAGCTTTGCCACATACAACTTTTTCTCTGTGCCATATATTGAGTTTGCTTCAAGTCTAGCCGTGACCCCACAGATTTTCTGTGATTTTATCATATTATTTCCTCACTATGGCATACACATGTCACAATGTCACATCCACAGCATGTCACAATGTCACATCCACAGCATGTCACAATATCACATCCACAGCATGTCACAATGTCACATCCACAGCATGTCACAATGTCACATCCACAGCATGTCACAATGTCACATCCACAGTATGTCACTATGTCACATCCACAGTATTTATTTTCAGTTTGAACTTGAGCTTGAGTTTACAGAAAACGCATTGACACGATAACGGCTACATTTCATGAGGAAAGAGTAAAGTAACAGAATGATGTGACAGAAAGAGACCCCCCCAGAAACACCCACCATCCACCCACCTTTATTTTCACAAACTTTACAATGGACACAAACTCATGGCACTGATGCAATAGAGGAATATACATCCCATCATTGTGCACATTTTGGCTGTGACAGGTTTGACTGATGAGCTGGACGACTGATACAGTGGTGGACATTTAATGACTAATGAGACCATACATTTTACAGTAATCTTTATGTTTATAGACATCAAGAAACGTTACCCCTTTCAAGTGTTGCATTGGTGATGTGAAAAACTGGATGGATTCTAATATAAGCTAAAGATGAATGAAGATAGGACAGAGGTGATATAGTGTAACATAAAGACAGGATGGAATCCTAGTGATGTTGAGAATATCTGCAGTGAGAATGAGAAAATACATTTATGTTTTTCTGAGCAGACTAGAAATCTGGTGATATTTTGACTCTAAGCTTTCCATGCATTTCCATGTTCACAAGTTGTGTACAACCATCTACTGTGAGATGCACAGAATAGGTCAAATGACATCTTTTCTAAGCAAAGACTCTCTTAAGATCTTGATCTCATCAATTTATTTTCTGGCTTAGATTACTGCAATTCCCTTCTTGCAAACTTATCCAATGAAACTTTGAGGGACCACACTGGACACAGGGCTATATTTCCACATATATTGTACAGAGCTCACACTCCGTTATTTTCATTCAATTAGTGTCTTGTGTTACATTCTGATCTTTTAAAAAAAAAAATGTGCCCTTATTATGCAATTACTGACGGCCATATTGAATTTGTACAAAAACCTGTGGCACAAATAATTCGTTAGTTCTCAGTGTTTTTTGCTGAAATTTGCCATATGTGTTCAATAGATAATTGTATATCTACAAAGTGGCCAAAGGGAATTTTGATGTCTCGTATAGTTGTAAAGTTATTGTCCTGACTTTCTGCCTCTTGATTTGCTGCAAATAATTAACCAATTCATAACCTTAGGTTGAAAGTTTTTATTTACCCTAACCTCAATAATTAAGATTTTTAACTGCAAGTCAATGAAATTAGGAGACAGAGCATTTACACACTGTGGCACCCACATCTGGAAATCGGTGCCAAAATCATTGCGAGAAGCATCTACCTAGTCAAAATTCAAAACTGGTCTAAAACTCCACCCATTTAAAAAACACTACAAGTTGTGAAGTCTGATTCCCAATCGATTTATTTTCTCAATTCAGTTTATTTTGCTGTTTTATTGTTTACTATCTGCCTTATGCACCTCATTATGTTGTGTGCATGTGTATATGTATGTATGTCTAGCATAAGAGTGTATGCACTTAGAATGTGTTTGTGTGAGAGAGAGAGAGAGAGAGAGAGAGTGAGTGAGAGAGAGAGAGAGAGAGAAAGAGTGAGTGAGAGAGAGAGAGAGTGAGTGAGAGAGAGAGAGTGAGAGAGACAGAGAGAGAGAGAGAGAGAGACAGAGAGAGAGAGTGAGAGAGAGAGAGAGAGAGAGAGAGAGTGTGAGTGAGTGAGAGAGAGAGAGAGAGAGAGAGACAGATAGACAAACAGGCAAGCAGGCAGGCAGGCAGGCAGGCAGGCAGACAGACAGACAGACAGACAGGCAGGCAGACAGACAGACAGTCAGGCAGGCAGACAGACAGACAAAGAGGACATCATACCTCCACCAGTCTGTAAACAGACATTAGTACATTTACACAGGTCAGTCACAGACATCAACACACAGACAAAAGTCAAGGCAGGTAGGCCAGGATGTCTGGATGTGCAGCACCACGCACACATGAAGATAAGATTCTGGGCAGTGGGGGGGAGGGGGGGGGGGCAGACAAATAGAGACATCAACAGATAAACACAGACATGACAGACCTCTTTTCTTGTCTGCCTCGGACACTTGTGGTCTAGCAGGGCTGACTGGGTGAGTTCCCGACATCATCACGGCCTCCTCCTCCTGCTGCGATCTGGACTTCCTCTTGCTTTTCTTCTTGTGAGGTGACAGGTGGTTGGGGGAGCTGTCCTGCTGCAGGTGCTGTGGAGAGGTCTGAGCTGACCCAGGCCCCGGGGAGCTGGTTCTGCTGGACTCAAACCCTAGGTCATTTAGCTGTTCTCTGGTTTCTCTCTCATTGTTGTGACAGCTGGACAAATAGTGAGGTTTGTTTCTTCCTTCATATAACTATAGATAATCTCCCCTTACAAATAATTATAGATAATCTCCCTTTTCAGATGAATATTGATAATTTTCCTTTACAAATAACGACAGATAATCTCCTTTCACTCATGACTATTGATAACCTCCCTTACACATGACTATTGATAATTTCGCTTACAATTACACTTATGGCTTTTGATAATCTCCTACTACGAAGACCATAGATAATCTCCCCTTACACATTGCCACAGAACAGATAATCTCCCCTTCATCCAGTAGCAACAGATAATATTGCTAGAATGAAAACTGCTTAATGTGGCTATAGCACCATTCCTTGCTCTCTCATGTCCAAAAGTACCCAGGACTTCACTGACCACACTTAAGATAGGCAGAAACTGATGGCTGGCCGAGAAGCTGGTCACGTTAAGAGACCAAAACATTTGTGGTAAAAATGTAGAGTTTGGAATTGCTTTGGGAGGGACGGTGGCCATTATTTATAGAATGCTGTTTTGGTGTTTTCAGAGACATCCTGGTTTACCATCCTGGTAAACAACCAAAGATAATCCTAAAGTATTTTGACTGTCTGTGTCAAAGTAAACGTATGCTACAATTAAAAACAAAAACATAAAAAAAAACAAAAATTTAAAATGTTGCAACTACATGGCACAAAAGACTTCCATGACTTTCTCCCCAACGACTGTACAAGTGTACAAGTGGATATCCCTTTCCATGCATATGCTCCAGTGTGGACAACTCTTCTCATTGAAGCATTTCCATTTACATGTATTGTTCAGGTCAGTGATCAGTTTGTCACCAATGACATGTCACCTGATCTTCATTTGTCACTAATGACAAGTCGTATTACAGTCCTCTTCTTATGTCATAATTCATATGTCATCAATGATATATCATTTAACCTCCACTTTCTCAATGACATATCATGGTCATCACAATCTTCTTCATATGTCATCAATGAAAAGGCTCTTAATCTTTATATGCCATCGGTGACACATCAAATACTCAACTCCCCAGCACTCTGCCCCCCCCCCCAAACTTACAGTCTAAGCATGTCACCAATCAATTCTCTGGCAGCATGAGGAAACTCCGCCTTCAGCCTGTCAACCACAGCTTTATTTTGCTCACTGGTCAAGCTGGACTCCTGCAACATGGGATGGGAAATACAGACAGCAAACTATGAACAAAATCTTCACGTCAGACAACTTCTTGCCTACAACATCAGTCCAAGCCAGAAGTCACAATCACTTACTCATAAGCATGATCTGTTTTAAACACTGTTCATAAAGTGTGTACACTCAGAGAAAAAATGAGTACTGTCCCAACATATGAAAAGTCAGCATGGAAGATGGCGAGTTCTGGGAAGCAAATGTACACTTTTGATTTATGTCAATTAACCGAGAGTTTTGGGGTTTATTGAAATGGGTTTTTTTTTCTTCAAGAAAGCAAAGTTATTGGATTACATCAAACTGAAGTGTCCAATGAAACAGTCAGTCTCAGTCTCAGTCAGTCCATACAAAATACACATTTCCAAAGTTTTCAAACACCAGAGCTTTATCATGAACATTTCCTGTTCCAAGTGGCCACTTGACTCCTGGCTCTTAGCCAGTTCCTTTGGCATCAAGAGTATGACAAGTATACACCAGGGAGTGGAGGTCAAATCTCTGCAAAATCTGTGTACTTAATTTACGAACGGCTTCAGAGACAAACTTCAAACTGAGTTGAATGAAATCAAACTATATAAAACACTGAGAGAGATCTGCTCTACCAACTTGCCTGGTACAGGAAAGTGATGTCAACACTCAATACATAGATCAGCTTGGCCACTTGTTCAAGGAAATAGAGAAAGTTCATAAAAAGTGTGCAGGAAATATTTCATATTTTTTATGGTGCTGAAACAGAAATCATCACACTGCTGCAGCTATTCCTCACGCCCTGATGACATATTTCACATTTTCTCTCATTCATTTCTAATACATACTCTAACAACTTTCGCTTTGGGGGATCATGAAAATTTGGTTATTCCGATGGCAAGCCAAGGGGTCGCTAGGAGGCAGGAAGGGGCAGGGCTCCCTTGGCAAGTTGGTGTTTTAGACAGTAGATACATTTTAATGGTTAACACTCAGTTCTGCGACTGACATTCAGAGCTTGAAATAAACCCTCTTTAGAATGACATTCAGAGCTTGAAATAAACCCTCTTTAGAATGACATTCAGAGCTTGAAATAAACCCTCTTTAGAATGACATTCAGAGCTTGAAATAAACCCTCTTTAGTATGACATTCAAAGCTTGAAATAAGCCCTCTATAGAATGACATTCAGAGCCTGAAATGGCACTCTTCTCTTGAAAACAAACAGGGAAAGATACAGAAGATCGTTTTTGCCTTCAGCAATTCGCCTCAGCAAGTCATTCTAAAGAGATAGATGTGTGCCGCATTTCATTGCAGTTCTTTCCATATCACTCCATATATGTCTGTTATTGACTTATTGAGTTTGTTTATATGACACGTAAGATATGTGCACCACGTATGTACTGTTCAACACTCTGTGAAAAAAGAATTTCCCATATGGGATAATAAAGTGATTCTTATCTTATCCTATCTTATCTTATGTTTGTTTTCTGGACATAATTAGATTTGATCATTTTTTCTTTCCCTTCAGATCAATACAAAAGATGAAACTACATCTGTCATCTGTCTCTGCCACATCTTTCATTCCATCAGTGAACAGACTTCTCTTCCTCTCACCCAAAACAACCTTGAAGTGGGCGTGGTCAATCATCAGAAAGTCACAAATTTCTACCTAAGAAATAGAGAAAATTGGATCGCGTGTGCCAAATCATGAAACCTGGTCACTGTGGGGGAAATGAAGGGTCCGCTGGGTGACACTGACTGTGAAGATCTTTCTACTTTCTGTGGTTCTTCTTTATTCTGAGAATGGATTGAAACTGTCTAATGCTGTCAGAAAACTCTTTCTCCCAATGAAAACCTACAAAATGTCCACTGACTACCACACTAACCTACATTCAACTCTACGCTATGTATGGTTTACTGGGTCTCCATGTCTACCATTGCAACCCACCAGTGGTTATTGCTCTGTTGACTAACACACTTTCTGCTTTGACACAACTAAAGTTTAACATTTGAAATATCTAGAAGTTCAAATGAAAGAAAATTCTTTTGATTCCTGGAGATAAAAAAAGGCACACACTAAAATCATATACAGCGGATTGCAACACTTACCTACATAACCATGCAGAACACACAACATATGACAGACAACATAGGACTCACACAGACTAAATAATAATACAAAATATGTTCAACAACAGTGCAAGTGCGTACAACAACACAACATAACATACAACTATTGGATCTTCTCAGGCACTTCTATGACAGCAAAACTATGTCCAACAATAAAAGAGTAGGTACAGGTACAACATCAACTACAGACCATATCACCACAACACAGCCAAATGACTGTTCATGACTTACACATAACTGATAGCTATTCATGTCACAGTCAGACAATATACACACATGGCTCCTGACACGGACGGTCAACACACATGACACATGCCTGCCTTTGTATAAATACTGATGCACTTTTGTCTTAAAAATTTTTGAGTGATCATTATCAACTGAATTTGGGTTAACATATTTGTCATAATTGATATGCTCTGAGACAAACTTTAATTGCCATGTAAGACAGTATCACCTACATACCATTTAACTTCTAACATTCAACATCTGTCACATGTATACACAGAGTACGGGTGGGGAACACGTGCACAAACTTTTGAGCTAAATTAAACAACATTTTGTTTTGTCACCACCTTGATCTGTTCATCTTCTGGCAAAAGCTCAGATCTTAAAATTGTTCAAGTTAGTTTGTCATAACTGGCTCTGATTCTTACAGCAATCCGTGTGGGCCAGTCAGTCCAGGTTGATTTCCTGCCCACACAGATGAGCCAGTCAGTCCAGGTTGATTTCCTGCCCACACAGATGACACATTAGTCAGAATCTCACCAGAGAGAAGCCATGACACTGAGCACAACAAACTCATCAAACAACAAACACAGAAAATGCAAAAATGCTTTGGCAGGCTGTCCCCATGGCTTTTCACTAGATACAATTACCCTTATGGTGGGTTTCAGTTTTGGGTTAGGGTTGGGGTGTTGCTGGCTAGGTTTATGTCTGGAAAAGGTCAAGACTGCCATGTGTATGCTTCCATAAGGACAATTGTCACAAACAACTGTCATTACTTGAACACCTTCTCCCCCCCCCCCCCCCCCAAAACAACAACAACCAAACATTTCTTTCCAGGTGTCACCATACGCTAAACCACCCTAATCCTAGCTCTAATCCTCACCCACAGGTACATGAACACTCGTCCTTCTCCAACCACTTCCAAGAGAAACTTTAATGGTGCAAAAAAAACAGACATTGAAGTCCTACACAAAGTTAAGCAGAAGCTGGATGTGGAAGGGGGGGGGGGGGTGGAGAGGAAGAGACAGCGCAAGGTAAGAAAATAATTCAGAGAAAATATGTCATGGTTTGAAGCCTACGTGCCAAGTCAGCAGCCAAAAAAGCAAGCGTGAATGAGAGGAGAAAAACAAATGACCAAAATGGGGATGGATCCCATGACCTGAGCTACAGTACCAACAGTTTTGCCTGGAGGAAGGAAACAAACTCGCTTCACCATCCAGACACTCCGTCTGTCCAATGAAACAGACGATTAGCCGAACTACCAAGAGATAAATCTCTCACTGATATGAGCATTCGTGCACCAGGCCCGACCCCTCCCATGTAAATATTGAGTTTTGTTCATTGTTCAGCCATCAGCCTGGACCTTGATAGAAGCCGTTTTTACTTTGTAATTATGACTTAATTCGCTGTACAAACCTGCCGCCATTTTTTTCTTCTTTTAAAAATGGTAAGAATATGACAAAACTGTTTGACTTGCAGCAACTTACCGTCATACCAAAGACTTGCAGCAACTTACCATCATACCAATGACAGACCTAATGTGTATTTAGAATAAGATTGATCAAAGGTAGATGACAAGAATCTTCCTCTCTTTCTCTTTCCTTCACCTGCTCTTTTTGTACATGGCCAAATATATAGTCTTTCAAAAATATCTTGACACATTTTAAAAGTGCATAACTGTAAAACTGCACCACCCATTGTGTTGAAATTTTCACACCTTGTTGGGAACACGAAGTACACTTATGAATTTTACTCTCATCCACGTAGGGTCCTTTGGTCGTCTTGGGCTGTCAGGTCATGTAATTTTGATTTTTCCATTCTTTTAACCTTAAAACGATTGAAGAAAATTTAAAAGAAAACCAGAAAAAAAAAACACGTGGAAAGGCTGACTCAGCTTCACTAATTCACCATGTTCAAATCAGAGCATTTCATTCCGATAAACATGCCACAACTAAGCTAAGATGAAAGAAATCACATTATTGGGATACTACCGGGTCCCCTAGTGCTGTTGTAGCTAGGAGATTTAACATCAGCAGATAGACGGTAAACGATACGAGAAACCACCTGGCAGCCACTGGAACCGTAAAAGACCACCCGAGACCAGGCAGACCAAGAGAGACAACTCACAGATGGAATGCATTTATTCGCATTCGACATTATTTTAAGAAATCGCTTCAAAACAACTCAAAAGACAACAAATGAACAAAATGCAATGGCAAATGCTCGACCAGTGTCAGTAATTACTGTTGCAATCACAAGACTCATCCAGTCTATGCGTCGCCGATGCCAGTCTGTCATCAATGCAAGAGGCTGACACACTCGTTACTAGACTTGTGACTTTTGATTATGACCCTCTGTTCATTGTGAGTACCACATTAAATTAACATGCGTTAATTCTTGTTCATATTGAACAATCTAGCATCTGTTCTCTGAAATTTTCATATTGATCCAACTTATAATAACCCAGATTTAACTAAACAAGGGTGTCAAGTTATTTTTGCAAGACTGTATATTTTGATTTATGAAGACCCTCATTGTCAATTAGATGCTGTATATTATTTTAATAATCTGACATTCAAACAATCTCAGGAAGCGAAACCGGAGTTGTAATACAATGTGCGAAGAGCCGGCTCAGCGTGCTGAGGACGGGTGGAGCGAATGACACAGAGTGCACGTTTTTTCTTGAGGCACAAAGAAAGGACTGTGCTATCTCATCAAATCTGGTATCTTTGGGGACAAAACAAACAAATGGGACAACAAATACAAAACAGTCGTGAAGGTAATACATGTACATATATTTACTTGTGTGTTGTATCCTGTGCGGCCAAGGGAAGAGAACTCTCTCAGTCCAATTGCCTCAAACTTCCCTCTTTGATTCTCTGGTCTAGCCACCAACTACCAGGAGAAGGAGCATGAGATTGTTCAATCATTATTGTGTGTCTCCTCCCCCCCCCCCCCCCACCAGATGCTGGGGGTGAGGTGGGTGTGTGAGGGGGTGCTTATATAAATGATGAATGATTATTGACATCATTAATTTTGTGTTTTGTTCCACCACAAGCCTGACTTCAAATGTTTGACTCGGACAAAACTAACAAAGGTCATACAAGAAAAACCTCCACCGATGTCTGTATTGAAAAGTATTCTGCTACAGGTAAACAATCCGTGAATATTACATAATTCATTATGTCACTATTCAAATGTCATTCAAGCCATGGAGGTAAAGATCTATCCATACGGAACACATGCTGGAGTTTTGCCAATTTTTTGTACCCCATTCCCCCCTGTGCATTTTTCATACAGCACACTTCCACCTCCACATGCCCCCCCCCCCCCAACCCCCCAGCCAACAAATCACTCCCCCGGCTCACTGATTAAATGGCTGTGGTCAGAATAACCTGGCCAGGATTCAAATTTCAATGTCTTGTTTCAGTTTGCCAAGTTGTGTAGTGAAACTCTCCGGCTCTTGTGACCACAAGTTTGAATTATTATATTTATTTTTAAATAAAGAGCACAGAACATTCATGAATGCTTGTCCCCTGGCTCTCTCACAGCCAGTTCTGCTCTCTAGTTAATATACTGTTCTCTCTGCTCATCTCAATTGGTGCCGCTGAGTGCTGGTGTAAACCCAGCATTTCTCGAAGGACAACGGAAGAAAGCATACTTTCTCTCACTCCAAAGCACATTTACAATTCCAGCAGGCAAAACAACAACAACAACAAGAATAAAATAAAAAAAACAACAATGACCAGTTCAACCACAATTAAAGCAACTAATTTGGCCCATTACTGCTAGCAAAACCTGGCTAGGGCATGACATTCTCAAGCTCGTAGGCTACTAGTCACCAAAGACATGCAAAACTTTAGCAGTTGGTGAACAAAGAAAAAAAATATGAAAAGGGAGCATGCAAAACTGAAAACAACAATTAATGATGTTAATCTTATTTAAATCAAAGCTGAAAAATTTGCAACTTCATTTGATTGGCTGCAGCTTTGCTTTTCAATCCATAGTGATAAATTTCTGGGCTCTACTTCTTGTTTTCTCTTTTCTTTTTTTCATTTCATTATCACTGATCTATAATTTAGTATCAAAAATCTAGTTTAGTATTGAAGTTCTATAATTTAGTATCAAAAATCTAGTTTAGTATTGAAGTTCTATAATTTAGTATCAAAAATCTAGTTTAGTATTGAAGTTCTATAATTTAGTATCAAAAATCTAGTTTAGTATTGAAGTTCTATAATTTAGTATCAAAAATCTAGTTTAGTATTGAAGTTCTATAATTTAGTATCAAAAATCTAGTTTAGTATTGAAGTTCTATAATTTAGTATTGAAAATCGACAGTTTAGTGCTGAAGATATATAATTTAGTATTAAAGATCTATCATTCAGTGCTGAAGATCTCTGGCTTAGTATTAAAGATCTATAAATTTAACATCTAAGATCCCTAGTGTTGAATAATTTACTACATGTAGTGAAACCTAAAATTTAGTGTTGAAGATCCTATTTTGTGTGGGTAGTGCGACGATAATGAAGTGTTGAACCAAGCGTGACCCAAAAAGTTCAGACCAAATTTAGACTTACCTTACAGGTTAAAAAGCACCAGATAATGAAATCTCACTGAATTACTTGCTTTTCCTAAATTTCTCTAAACTGCAATGATGAATGAATGAAGTTCCAGTTTTGATGACTACAGAGAAGGCATTTCAAGCACCAAATAACAAAAAGAATGAAAGACCATCAGAATTTCTTACCGATGCTGCCGCCACTGCCGCTGTGTTGTGCTGAGGTTGCGGTGGGGCGGGTGGGGCTTTCTGGTGAAACCTGGGGTCGTCCCATTGAGTGGTTTTATGGATGTGATTGATGAAGAAACTGCAAAGATAAAAGTCAGCACAGCATACAGTTCCATCCACTTTTTTTTTTTTACACAATTTATGTTCATTTTGTTTTATTTTAAAACTGGCTTGATACACTGTTCTGCCTTTGCACATTGTCCTTATGTCCTACCTCAATACACTGTCCTATGCCCTATCTTTGTGTACTGCAAGTGTCTTACTGTTGTACAATGTCATATGTCGTACTTTTGAACATCACTGGTGTGGTCAATTTCAAAGGGACTTGACTAACTAAGATGCGTTTTTCGTTCAACAATGATGCCAGATCGTGATGCCAGATCGTGTTCAACACCGGTGCGAATGGGAAACGTGACAACACATCAATTCAACAGCTCGCCAATACATATGCACACTACATAGCTCTCCTCAGAGCTGCTGAACGTTACGTGTAGGTGACTCGATCTGGAAACTTCACCACGCGGCCTCGTCGTGTGCGTGTAGGTGATGTTAAACCTGTTGAATGATTTTCTGTATTGTCTCCTTTATGCCAACGAAGTCTGCCTCTGGCAGGAGGAAGAGCCACTTGTACCAGGCGATCCTGGTCCAGTTGTGCCGGTTTCAGCCTGTTGATCGACACGGTGTCCTGTCCCTTCCCGATCTGGAGTTTGAATGTTTTGCTGCCCGGTTCAGGAACCTCGTAAGGTCCAGTGTAAGGAGGCTGCAAAGGTGCACGACATGAGTCTTGTCTCATAAACACATATTTAGCCCGCTGAATGTCCCGTGGCAGGAAAGTTGTTGAATATCCATGTGGTGACATGGGAATAGGACGGAACTGATCTACTTTGTCATGCAATTGTCTTAAATCATCCCGGCATGGGCCTGACTTCGATTGAGACATGAAATCTCCAGGTACTGTAATTGCAGCACCATAAACCAACTCTGCCGATGATGTGTTGATATCTTCTTTGGGAGTTGTACATATTCCTAGCATGACCCAAGGTACTTCATCATCAATCCAGTTAGGGCCTGTGAGTCGTGTTTGTAAAGACTCTTTGAGGCGTTGATGAAAACGTTCAACAAGCCCGTTTGATTGAGCATGGTATGCAGTCGTGTGATGCATATTATATATATTATATTATATGCAGCCCTCGACAGGGCATCAGCCACCGGATTATTCTTTCTCGAGACATGTTGAATGTCTGTAAAATATTCGGAGATAGCTGTTAGTTGTCTTCACTGGCACACAGACCATGGTTCTGACATTTTGTTCATTGTGAATGTCAATGGTTTATGGTCAGTGTATATTGTGAACCGCCTACCTTCCAAGAAATAACGAAAATGGCGAATTTCCAAATGAATGGCAAGTAGCTCCCTGTCAAACGTGCTGTACCGCTGTTCCGGGAGGCGTAGCTGGCAACTGAAGAATGCCATTGTCCATCGACGTACTGTTCCAGTACTCCTCCCAGTGCTGTGTCCGAAGCATCTACCGTGAGAGATGTTGACGCTGATACCCTAGGATGGAAGAGCATCGTCGCCTCCGCCAGTGCTGCCTTGGTTGCTTGAATAGCCTGTTCTAGTGCGCCATTCCACTAAAAAGGTGCCTTTTTCATATGGCCTGCGAGTGCCTTGTAGAGTGGTTGCATCAAGCAAGCCGCTGAAGGAACAAAACGATGATAAAAGTTGACCATACCGACGAATACCTGGAGGGCTGAAGTTGGAAGTTTGTCTTGGAAAAGAGCGGACAGCCTCTACTTTCGTTGGTAGGGGAGTTGCTTCATGGCAATTGATCCTGTGTCCTAGAAAGTCTATTTCTTTCACACCGAAAGAGCATTTTGCAGGATTAACCACAAGGCCGTACTCCTCGAGTCTGTCGAAAAGTGTTTCCAGGTGTTTTCTGTGTTCTTCCCTATCCGAACTTGAAATAAGGATGTCATCCAAGTAGAAAAACGTAAAGTCAAGACCTTGACAGACTGTGCCCATGAGCTTTTGAAAAGTCTGAGCAGCGTTCTTCAACCCAAACGGCATGCGAAGGAATTCATAAAGACCAAAAGGCGTGATCACTACTGTTTTGGTGATGTCGTCTTCGTGGACGGGTATCTGATGGTAATCATGGATACGGTCAAGTTTGGAAAAGATTGTGCATCCCACTAGCCTTGTAGACATATCTTGAATATGCGGAACTGGGTAGCGGTCCGGTGTGGAAAAATTGTTTAAAAGACGATAATCCCTGCAAGGTCTCCACCCGCCATTGGGTTTGGGTGCCATGTGCAGTGGTGAAGACCATGGACTACTGGATCGCCGAACGTTACCCATGGACTCCATATAGTTAAATTCTGCCCTGGCGACAGCAAGTTTATCTGGGGGCCAGTCGGCGTGCATGTGAGTGTACTGGTGGGCCCGTCGTCGTTATGTGATGTTCCACTCCGTGTTTGATTGTTGCCTGAGTGGATGTTGGTGTGGTAAGTGCTGGACGATCAGTCAATATCTGAGAGAGGTCGTTTGTGTCATTTATAATGACCGAGATGTGTGGGGCAGCAAATTGGGAAGTTGCCAGGGGTATTGATGAGTTACAAGTACCATTGTGAATGAGGCGTCCCGCTCGGAGATCTATGAGTAAAGAGTGGGCTCTGAGGGAATCTGCTCCTAGTATGGGTCTGTTGACGTCAGCAACGGTGAACATCCACTCGTAATGATGAGGCCCAATTTGTAGGGGAAGTCTGCGATGTCCGTAAGACTTAATGGCTGTTCTGTTAGCCACGGCCAAGGGACGGTTCCGTTCGCCGTAGCGCAAGTCATTTTGGGTGGCAGGTTGTGTTGTATGCTTACTTCAGCACCCGTATCGATAAGCAGGGATGGAACCAGGCCACAAAAAAATTTCCTGAACTTTTTCCGGTAGAGCACGTGTCGCACGCGATTGTAAAAGATGACTCATCAATACATAAAGGCATGTCAATAATACATTTAAGGAATCTGTCCTAGACCTATGATAAGTATGAAAATGACATGAGGTGCCATTTTGATCCTGAGTAATTTCTCACTTGTCTCTCAAGACCACACTATTAGATCTAGATGGGTTACACTGCAAGTTTACATGTTAACCAAAATGCATTTAACTAATTATCGGTGACTATCCAAATATTTGTTGAACTAATCCCTACCCAATTCAAGGTAGATCTAACTTTGTTTAGTAATCCCCCCCCCCCAAAAAAAAAAAACAACAACCAAAAACAAACTAGAACTAGATCTAGACTAGATCTAATTCAAGTCTAATATATTCTAATTAACACAGCTGAAAATATTTAACTTCCAAGTCACAATTCACCCTGAATGAAACAATGAAAAGAAAACGTAGGCCTAAGCTAGATGTGATCTTTTTCTATTTCTAGGTCTAAGCTACATTTTGAACAATCAAAGTGTGACTCTGACATTCCATCATATTGACAAAGTCTCTTTGTGCCTAGTTCTAGATCTATCTAGATTTAGCACATAGTCTAGTTCTCTACTTTTACTTGAATGTAATGCCGCAAAAATTAACCCATACCCCGCACGCTATCCGTAAAGCCCGCTGCACGGTCAGTGACCTTACTCACGGAGAATCTTATCTGGGGTCACTGACTCGTGCCGCTATGCGATGACCACAAACGCTGTCCAAGTGGTTCGGTTTTTATTGATCAGTATGAAAACATTCGCTGCTATGTCTTATCATGCTTGATAATGAATTAACCAGCAAAACCTTAGTCTGTCAGTCTCTAACCAATGATCTGACTTATGATTCCAAACTGACACTTGTGACAGCTGTAGTTTTCTTGAGAACGAAGCATGATAACTAGCCACGCCCTCCCAAG
This sequence comes from Onchidella celtica, assembly GCA_963931925.1. Lineage (NCBI taxonomy): Eukaryota > Metazoa > Mollusca > Gastropoda > Systellommatophora > Onchidiidae > Onchidella > Onchidella celtica. Next base: position 989,924 of record OZ007577.1, read on the forward strand.
CCCTACACAAATGGTTTCATCCTGATTGACACATAGTAATAAACCAATGTGGGCATTTGGGGCAAGGATTATTTCACAGCTTGTTTCTGATTGGTTCTTAGATACAGACAACTCCAGATGGTGGTCAGCTGGTGAGAAAATGAGATAATATTGCAAATTTGTTGAGCAACAGTTCGCATGTCGATGTTACATCTTTTGAAAGTGTGGGGAGAGCCTTTGAAAGCTTAGTCTTTGTGATTCCGACCAGTGGTTCACTGGTTAATATGTCCATGTCACAATGCGTTTGATTTAGAAGAGATACAGTGAACAATAACACGGTGGTTACGTCTCAAAAAGGTCAGTGACCTGATGCGTGAAAATACGGCTTGCGCGTGGCGTGGTCAGCTTGACCTTCATGACTTTTGCCGCCCGTGCGGCGTGAGCGCTTGCGAGTAAATACCGACAATTGCCGCCCCTCGCAGGGTGAGGGTTAAAGACTAAAATTAAAAATATTAGATAAATGATTATCACTGACACTTCCTTGAAATTTCATCTCACAGACTTCACCAGTTATAAATCCAACAGAAAATCAGTCATGGGTCACGACAACGATCACACTCGATGTTTCCTCACATTATCTCTCTTTGCGGATGATAGATCTATCCCTCAGATGCAAAGGGAAGAGCTGAACTGACAGGCTGTAAGGTAGCCAAGACCTACACAATGAAAAGTACCCGGGCGGAAGACTGGAAGTGCCAACTTGTTTATTTCCGGTAATCGGTGTTTTCCAGCAATTGCTTTTTCCGCATTTTTAACTTTTATTACCGGACAAAATATCAATAGCGCGGGGATACATGACGGCCGAAAAAATTTCCGGAACTGGTTCCATCCCTGGATAAGGAACTGACACCCAGACCGGCGGTCATACTCATAGACGAACAGTAAGCTGTCTTTACTGCCGGTCGCCAAGTTGTTTACTGGCGACCAGCTGTCGAGTTTTCCGGGACCTTGAAAGTGCATGGAGGCATGTATTTAGACGCCTTTGCACCAAACTTACAGTGGTAGAAACAGAGGCCGGGTCCCATTGTCGGCTGAGAAGAGCGTTCTCTTCTGTGTGGACGAGGTGGTGGTTTAAATGTTGCACTGACCGTCATGCTGGTTGACAAGAAATGTCCATCAGCTGCTTTGGCGAGGTCTCTCAGTCTCAGCGGGGATAATCTTGTTGGGTTACCAGAGATTGTATGGAAGGTCTTCCGCCCGTCCGCACCAGTCAAGAAAACACAACTACCCCAGCCCCTTTTCGCCTGATTAGTCAATCTGACTACTGCCCATTGATACAAACTGACTAGACCCTCACGCCCCCAGGTCCATCTGACCATTCCATGTGTTGTGAGTTTAAATTGATAACAGTGACAATGTGTAACCGTGGGCTTTACTTAATAGCGGTAAAAATTATGGCGCGGACGGGCGGAAGACCTCCCGATTGTATTGGCGAAGGAATACCTCCCTGAAAAGAAAACCAGGGTCTTTCCCCTGCGGTATAAGTAAGAGCCAACATTCTAAATTTCTATCCCGAAGTTCGGTGGGTTTGAAGTCACCGAGTCCACCAATGTCTAAGATCTTTGCTGCAGCCTCCTTTTCTGTGACCTGAAAGGTGTCGATAAGGCGACTATCAGTGATAACCGCAGATGCCAGCCATTGGGCCATCGCAGACTGCGTAGTGTGGGAGAACTTTTCTATTACATATACATCTATATAATAGGCCTAAACATCACAAAACCAAGAAACCCCGCATCTGCGAATATATAAGATCAGGATCTTATTCGCAGAACTTTGCTGTGAAGAAAAATGAATGAATAGGCTACAGTGATTTTAAGTGTAACCTACTATGCCTTTTGATTGTGGTCGTATCTCGCTTCCCAGCCATTCGGCAGCGGTGGAATCCACTTCGTCGCCATTGCTAGAAATAATTAATTTCAAGGAGGTGGGCCTAGATCTAGTCTATACTCCGAAATGCAATACTTATGTTGATGTTGTTGCCCAATGCTGTCCAGGAATTTCCAGTGTCTTGTGTAACAGACAGTTCAAGGGTCACCGCAAATTTTGCAATAATTGTTTGAAAAAATAATGCCAGAAGTCATCATTAATTTGCCATTCATACAAGCGTGTCTTTCTTGCAAATGACAAAGTGATGAATTAAGTGTGCATTTCGATACAAAGCACGGGATACTTAGCAGTAAAGCCTAAGAAGAGAATTTTAATTAACAAGGACAGGGTTCTGGGCTTATCTGGCATATGGAAGTCATTTAGCGTGGAGGTAAAATACTCCAGAAATCGGGGACATCACTCTTCTCTCATTGTAAATGTAGCGGCGGGGGCGACGGCGATCAGGGTTTTGTATTGACGGGGAAAGGGAGAATCTGAGTTTGACCATGGCCGACGAAGTTGATAAAACGAATATATTTAATTTTAAGGATGAGAAGCCAGTACCAGATCCATTTTATGATTACACAGATTTACTGCATGACAACTGCACTCCACTTGTTATTGACAACGGTTAGATCTAGATCTAGAATCTAGAGTCTAGATTAGTTATTCAATTACATAGGAAGGCTAATCGGGCCGCTTTTCGGCCTAACATTACATGGCGTTCAGCGAGTGCCGGTCTATCTAGCTCTTCTCCTTCAAATGATTGTAACTTCCTTGCTTTATACACCATTGCAATTAACTAGATCTAGATCTATATAAGATACCTAAATAACCAGAAATGGACACTGCTTTCAATTCATGTTTTGTTGCGATTATATAGCCTCTAGATCTATATGCAGCACAGACCGAATGCCCAGATCAATCTTGAAGTGAAGTGAGATTTTCAACTCCGGCACGATTCGTCCCATGAAGTCGAGCTGATGAAAATAGGTTTTGGGGGGTAGACCTACCTACGTTTTACGTTCAGTTTTACCCCCTAAATTCCAAAATAAATTACATAGCCATAGCAGGAAAGAAATAGGATTCTTCTTTGCTCTGCGCTGCTTTTCATCAGCGTAGGGCCTACAGCGGGGGACAGGCGAAAGACGACAGGGGAAATTCACAGATTAGATCAACTTCTGGGAACCAGAGAGATGTTTTTGATTTTTTGAACTTCGCGGAATGATCTAGATCGAGACATGATAAACATTCTTCTCGTATTAATTTATGCAGGTGTTATGCGTAGGCCCACTTCTATTTTTTTTAAATGAATTTCAAAAGTTTTACGTCTGAAAAGGCACTTTTCCGTGCAGCCAGGGCAAGAGCATGCATTGTCGATCTCCTGAAGTAGCTTACAGCCCTTGCTTGATTCTATCAATCAATCAATACCACAACTTGCGACAGTTCATTGGTTCTTAGGTTATTCTGATACTTTATAGTAAAGAAAAACGTCACTGACGAATTTCCCTTGTTCATTCACCAGCTGGTACTGTCATTGCTATTTCTGTTTGTAATGGTTTTCAAAAGGGAAGGAGCTGCCTCACAAACCTGCTGGAAACTCTGGAATCGTGGACAGAAGCTCTGGACAATGGAGATCAAGTAGATTGCATCTTCCTTGACTTCCAAAAAGCTTTCGATACTGTCCCCTTCAATCGCCTCCTCTCTAAGCTGCACAGCTATGGCCTAAACATTAACATTTGCAACTGGATACAGGCCTTTCTAACGGGCAGGAAGATGAGAGTATGTGTGAGGGGATGTTACTCGGAGTGGTCTCCAGTCACTAGCGGGGTGCCACAAGGATCAGTGTTGGGGCCACTTCTTTTCCTCTTGTACGTAAATGACATCCCTGACAACCTGAGTAGTAGTGTAAAGATCTTTGCAGACGATACTAAAATCTGGGAGGTGGTTAGAGACAGGCAAGATTGTGACAATTTGCAAAACAGCTTGGACACTATAAATAAATGGTCAGAGAAATGGCTGCTGAAACTTCACACTGGCAAATGCAAATGTATGCAGATTGTAAGCAACAAAGTAAAAAAGATCCCGTACACATACTCATTACAAGATGGTGGTGATCGTAGAGATTTGGAAATCATCGAAGAAGAAAAGGATCTAGGTGTCCAAATTTCAGACAGTCTCAAGCCTTCACAACACTGTACTGAAACTGTGAAAAAAGTAAATTCCATATTGAGGGCTATGAGAAGGTCTTTTAACTTCCTCGACAAGACAAGTTTCAAGATTATGTACAAAACCTTTGTGAGGCCACACCTTGAATATTGTGCCCAAGCTTGGAATCCGTACTTGAGAAGGGACATCGAACAGATTGAAGGGGTGCAACGCAGAGCTACGAAGCTTATCAAGGAGATACGAAACCTGCCATACTTAGAGCGCCTCAGCATTCTAGACATACAACCGCTTGAACAGCGCAGACTCCGGGGCGACATCATTGAAACCTTCAAATTATTAAAAGGTTTTGAAGATGTCGACTGGCAGCAGTTCTTTATTAAGTCCACAAGCCTACACCTTAGAGGCCACAACCTAAAACTGGCAAAAAGAAGGTGTGCTCGCCTCCCAAGGCAATACTTTTTTAGCCAAAGAGTGATAAGCACTTGGAATTCACTCCCAGAATACATCGTCCAAGCCGATAGTATCAACTCATTTAAAAACAGGCTTGACAGATATTGGAAACATCGAGATGGGTCACTTACTAGCATTAGCTATCCAGACCCATTAATCCATAGGTATCCATAGGTATAGGTAATCTTCAATCTAGATCAAAAGTAGATCTGCTGATAAGTGATATTGCTAAACACAGTCCCCACTGACTATTACATGTATATTGTCAGTCCTGTTTAATGCTGTTTCTGGTTTACTTTTTACATAGTGCAGATTATGCTGATCACAGTGTTTTTTTTAATTTTTAAAGCTAGATGATAAATGCAAAAGTTATGACTCTTTAAAGGTGTATTATTGCGCGTTGTGCGGCGAGTGTTGTACGATATTGTTCATCATCAACATTTTTCCATTGGTCTGATTGTGATTTTGACATCGTCATGGTATTTGCCATAAAATTTCCTTTGAGAGAATGCTATTCACATATAATTTCAAAGACCATTTTTACATTGTATTACACATATAATGCCCTTGCATGCTTTGTTTTTTACAATATTTTAAAAATAAATTGTATAAATTTTCTCTCAGACTTTGTTTTTAAAGCGATTTGCATTTTTATCATTGCTTGACACTGGTGTAGAACAGTTATCAGCAATTGAGACAAAAAAAAATCATCTGGATTAAAAATAGTGGTAATATTAATATTTAATTGTGTAAAGACACTGATATATATGGCCTTTAGCGTCTTTACAGACGGTCTTAGCAGCTAGAATATTCACTTTCACTTTGACTGACAGCTTCTCTCGTGGCTTATTCTACCAATGTTTGACCCGAGAGTGCGATGGCAGTGATTGCAGGTCAGTCTTTTGGGTTCACTTTGGCGAGTGTTTTCATTCCGCCTCTGTCGTTTTGTCAGGTATGTTTCTTTTGCCTTGAAGTCTATTGCGAGCGTGCCACTGCGCAAATTTTGTCTCCATCTGCTTCGATCATTTGCAAGGTTCTCCCATTCATTGGGGTCGATGTTGAATGCTTTCATCGTGACCTTGCAAGTGTCTTTGAATCGCAGATGTGGCCTACCTCTGGGTCGGTTGCCAGTAGCAAGTTCCCCGTAGAGAATTTGTCTGGGGATGCGATCATTTTCCATACGGTGGAGATGTCCAAGCCACCGCAGTCTTTTTTTGCCTAGGAGAGCCTGAGTTGATGGAATGTTGGCTCGGCTCAGAACTTCGATATTTGAGATCCTGTCTTGCCACTTGATCTTGAGAATTTTGCGTAGGCAGCGCAGGTGGAAGGAGTTGAGGGATCTTTCATGTTTGGAGTAGGTGGTCCATGTCTCTGAGCCATACAGCAGGGTGCTTAGGACGCAAGTTTGGTACACGAGTACCTTTGTTTTGATGGTCAGCTTGCTATTGTTCCACACCCTTTTTGAGAGTTTGCCAAAAGCTGTGGCCGCCTTTCCTATTCTGGCATTTATTTCAGTTGTTATGTCTGTGCTACCACTGATGGTTGAGCCTAGGTAGCAGAATTTTCCCACTTGCTCCAGAGGAGAGCCATTCAGCATGATTGGGTTGGGGTTTCTCAAGCCTTGTGTCAAAACTACAGTTTTTGAGACACTGATCTTTAGCATGAATTTGTCACAGGCTTTGGCAAGGCTATTGATGAGAGCCTGGAGCGTGGTTTCATCGTGGGCCACTGATAGATAATTACATTCCCATGACCATGTCGTCCCAAAGTAGATTTTCTGTTTACTGGAGGAAAGGTCATCTCATATTCCACATATAGGAATTTCATGGCATTCCTTCTAAAAAGAGCTAATAGCAAGTACCTGGAAATGATAGAACACATTTTCTTCAGGACATTTCAGTAGAACATTCCCACAGTATTCAGTGTCTTTTAGTCTGACAAAGAAACACAATGAAATAATAGATTCCACAGATAATGTTCAAACAATGTTGCAAAACATAGAATTTACATGAAAAATAACAAATATGAACTGATTCTCAGTTTTTAACCAATGAAATCCTCCTAGGTACCTATCAGTGCAGAGCTGGTTGGGCAACTCAAGAATCTCCAGCACTGATTTTCAAGAACATCACAGCCAAACAGAGGGGAAAGAAGAATCAGAATGTGAGTGAGTCACAATGCAGTATCGAGAGAGAGATCAGTCTTCAGGCTTCAGTTTTTTGGGTTTTTTTTTTTTTTGTTCTGAGGATTCTTCTTGGAATACTAAGTATTTATAAATTAATTCTGTCTGAAGCTTCTGTAATCGTTTTTTACTCTTTTTTTTGTTTTTGTTACATAAGTATGCAATACATGTACATGTTTACTACCCAAGTCCCATGTTACTTAATAATTAGCCCATCAGCATTGGAGGAGATGATTGTGACATTGTCATGAAAAATGGCAAATGTCTATGCTTTGGGCACGGAGTTTAATGGGAACATAATGGCAGAAAGTGATGACACAGACGTCATGGGCACATGGTTGTGTGAAAAAAAGGGTTGGAGACACTCAGCAACACAAAGCAAACTCGAAAAAAAAGAAAAAAAACAACTTCTCCCTTATTTCAAGTCTCCAAATCTAAAAATAGAATCATTCGCAGGTCAAATGGAAGGCCCTTCAAAATGTCATGCAAGTCCGAGCTGTAGGAGCGGCAACGGGTCTTGTTGAAAATCTGAAATTACAAATTTGAAACAAATTTTCAGCTGAGCCATTTTCTTTGGTTGAAACACACTTTGTGAATATTAAATGTGAAGGTTTGAATATATTATACACCATCAACTGGCTTAGTAAATGAAGATCACCCATGAAGCCAATGAAGAAATATCCAGAGCAGTGTGTACAGTTTTAATGAATAATTATTATTATTATTATTTTATATAGCGCATATAATATCCATTTTTAAAATGCTCTTTGCGCTTTACAGAAGAAACCTGTCAACCACAGAGCAGAATGGAGCGCCGGCGAAGTGCTCAACACACTACGCTGCTTCTTTCTCTCTCCCTGTCTCGCTCTCTCTATCTCTCTCAGAGCAAATTAATTATAATGCAGCCTGTTAGGCGCAGTTCACAACTCACAACAGTTCACAACTCACAATACAAATAATATTTGAATATTTATTAATAATAATATATATTTAATAATGAATAATAAATTTTTGTTGTTGCTGGTGAGGGGATGATATGGATAAATTTTAATCTATTAATTTCAATTTTGCCCGGGCAGCGGCCTCTTCGGCCTGCTCTTTACAAATTCCACTCCAAAAGCTACTTGTGGTACAAGATGTCTTTAATGTGCGCAACGTGCACATGGGCCCTCCAAATTTGTTCGTCCTTATCCGAGAAGACTAGGTACTCAATCGTACCCCCCAATAGGATCAGGGACTTGAAAATATGAGAAAAATCCCAACTTCCAACATACCTGCACTGCCCGGGTTTAGAACCCAGGACCCTTGGCATGAGAGGCAAGCACCTTGCCTCTAGACCACCTTAGTGAGAACAAGATACGTGCCTCCTGGACAATTGATCCCATTTCATTCCCACTCCTACTGTAAGAAATTAAGAGAAAATACATACAATATATTGAAAATAAAGAATATTCTGGCACTGCAAATGAGATGAACTATTGAAGAAGGAATAAGACAGGCTTCAGCACAATTAATGATCTGTACAAGTCTCATGTAATTTATATCAGAGATGTACAGTTAGTCAGTGTTTAAAAGCTTAAAATTTATTGTAATCCGACATCTTTCAGCTGCAAGACATGACATAATTACTTGACCTGGCATCATTGTTGGGATAGGAGAAGGGTGGCTTACTGTTAATTGCGCTGATGAAACCACCATTCATCTGTCAGTCCAAAGATGTACATTTCTTGTATCTCTTTCGTTTGCTGTGGATGAAAGGTACATGCTGTATATTGTGATGATTGAACAGATTAGACATGGCAGTTTATTTCATCTACTAATCAGTCTAATGTAGCACTGGGTATGGATGGGAGTTGTAGATTATTCTTTAGATATTTTCGGATATTATATGTTTTATGCTTGTTCATTTTTATTTATTTGCATACATTTATTTATTTATAATTGAAGGCAGATGACGGTAATGTATTGTTCTGTAATGATATATTAATGTACCCTGTCCTCTCTGATTATACTTGTAGGAGATGGAGACATTGATTGGCAATGACATCACAAATATTGAAGTGGTGAAGTGGATCCTGAGGTCTCAGTTTGACCGTAACATTGTCACGCTGTTTGATGTACAGGTAAGCCATCAGCTTTTTATGTTTGTCCCCCACTAAACAAGGATGGGAGACTTTTCAGAGAATGAAGGGCAAGGTTTACAGAATTACTTAGAAGTCATTAAAGGCGTTAACTGCTTCACTAGGCTGTGCGCCTACTCTGTACCTCCTAAAATCAGTAGTGGGTGTATGCTGTGACTGTACACCATACCTCCTAAAATCAGCAGTGGGTGTATGCTGTGACTGTACTCTGTACCTCCTAAAATCAGCAGTGGGTGTATGCTGTGACTGTACTCTGTACCTCCTAAAATCAGCAGTGGGTGTATACTGTGACTGTACTCTGTACCTCCTAAAATCAGCAGTGGGTGTATGCTGTGACTGTACACCGTACCTCCTAAAGTCAGCAGTGGGTGTATGCTGTGACTGTACTCCATACCTCCTAAAGTCAGCAGTGGGTGTATGCTGTGGCTGTACACTGTACCTCCCAAAATCAGTAGTGGGTGTATGCTGTGGCTGTACACTGTGCCTCCTAAAATCAGTAGTGGGTGTATGCTGTGACTGTACACCATACCTCCTAAAATCAGCAGTGGGTGTATGCTGTGACTGTACACCGTACCTCCTAAAGTCAGCAGTGGGTGTATGCTGTGACTGTACTCTGTACCTCCCAAAATCAGTAGTGGGTGTATGCTGTGGCTGTACACTGTACCTCCCAAAATCAGTAGTGGGTGTATGCTCTGGCTGTACACTGTACCTCCTAAAATCAGTAATGGGTGTATGCTGTGGCTGTACACTGTACCTCCTAAAATCAGTAATGGGTGTATGCTGTGACTGTACACCGTAACTCCTAAAATCAGTAGTGAGTGACTGCTGTGGCTGTACATTGTACCTCCTATAATCAATAGTGGGTGTATGGTGTGGATATACCTGTACCCCCTAAAATCAGTAATGGGTGTATGCTGTGGATGTACACTGTACCTGATAAAATCAGTAATGGGTG